>JAPMOB010206610.1:0-16742 GCA_029875015.1 Lepomis gibbosus | reverse complement strand
GAATTTGGGGTTTTCATAAGCTGTACGCAATAATCATCAAAATTATATCAAATAAAGGCTTGAAATATCTCACTTTGCATATAATGAGTCTAAATAATATATTAGTTTCACCTCTAAGTTGAATTACTGAAATAAATGAACTTTTGCACGATATGCTAATTTTTCGAGTTTCACCTGTATATTACTTCATGAAATGAAATGAAATGAATCTACTGTACTGGAACAGCAATTAACCTTACGAGATAATGCTTTTCAGTATCGGTATGTTTTGTGTTTCCACAAAATATAAAATCTATTCTATCTACAATATTATTTATAATGCTCTGTGACAATAACGGCAATACTTACAGCTGTCGAAAGAATGCCTATCTCCCTCATTCTCAATTATTCTTTTAGCTTTTTGGCTAGCAGCTGACTTAAGGTCCAGCCTCAACATAAGGTCCGGCTTCTCGAATTGAACCTGCTGTGCACTCACACATATGCATCAAGAGCAACAAAACGGTCAGTAATACAGTAAAGCAGCATTACTTGGATTGATAATTGTAATACAACTGCTGTTTGGAAATAGTAATCGCTTACACTACTAGTTACTGGGAAAAGTAATGATATTACAGTATGGACAGAGAGAAAAACATTCAATTTCACATTTGTCCAGCTCAGTGTAGATGTGCTTCTTCCCTCCCTTTTGCACAATAAAAAAATGCTGAATGACGTTTGAACAATCGCAGCTTGTGTATGGAATCAAAGCATTTTTAGACAGCTTGTACGGAGAGCTGTGAAGGTCGCTAGGTGGGTGTGGGAGTGAGTGAGAACACTAAGGGCCTGTCAGGAGAATTGCAGGCATCTGAAAACGGTCTGTTCATGCCTCCAAGACAACGACTTAGAGAGACACACACAGAGTCAGTTGTGTGTGAGAGGTTTTTGTGACTCACATGTACTTCAATGAAAAGGATTCGTATTTTTTTTCAACACCACAGATTCTTCAGATGCTTTGTGAGCATGTAAGAATAGATACATTGTCAGTTACATTCTTAGCCTCTCCCTTTCCTCTCATAAGTATAACATTTTGCAGCGCAGCAAGCTATAACTGCATTAACTACTTTAATCAAAACTGGCTTCATTAATAAAAACACAAAAACAGACCACCAATTTTACATCCCAGGCCAAAAATGCAATCTCAAGTTCAGCCTAATGTGCATGTGTGAGATTTGGGAAAAATTATGGAACCAACATAGAATTTACACTTTAGTGCAGAAACACTTATATAAACATTTGTCCTGGGTGCAGGTGTTGTGGGGAGCAATCATTGAACGGATTTACAGATAAAGAATGTGACTAGATCCTCATAAATGTCCAAAAAATGGCCAAACCAGACTTGTTCGAGTTACCTTACAGATGATATTGTACAGCTATTTGACTCTGAAGTGGGCTTTGTGGGAAATGTCAGGATGACAAGGACAAGCCTGTCTTCAAATTTTATGTTTTTTTAATCAAAGTTAATTGAATTCTTTCAACATTTTATCACACTACATTTGGCTCTTTCCTGGCCTGCATGTGCTTGTACTATGTGCTATTTTAGTAAAAATAATGTAATGATTTAGCTAACCTAAGTTTCTCCGTTGGAGAGTTCCTAGGCTCATGAGGCATGCGTAAATCTATTTCAATCAGAAGAGACTACTTGGGTGAACAAAACGTATTGACATGTGTACATTGAATGAGAGATGTAAAAAGTCTTTCTGTTAGATTATGATAATATGGTATTAAAGGAGGTGATGAAATCATAGTTGTGTAGAAAATCCCCAAAAAGAAAATGATTTAGAGGACAACAAACCTACTCAGTATGACTTTGGTCTTTACCTTACCAGATGGCACACGACGGATGAACATAATCAGGGAAAATGAACACCAACAGCACAGAACACTACAAAATAAAACGGAAGTAAACCACATATAAACACACAAGGACGACTTTAACAAAATAAACAACTGAAAAGGAATGTATAACTGAAAAAACCTAATAAAGGACAAAGAACAACGACACAGAGACGTAAAGTGATAAAGAAACTAAAACATGAAATACGATAGATCCATGACAGAAATGCTTGCTGAAAGTAAATACTGAAACATAATGTGTTGTAGATAGGCCATGAATAAGGTTATACTGACCACGATATAATGTTGAGTTACAATAGGCATGAGTGACCACTTTCATGATAGTGAATGTGTAAATATAATATAGCTTTATTGTGAAAAGACTTAAATAAGAACAGGTCACCTGCTAGTAAAGACCATATGTAAAACAAAGGAAAAGATCAACAAGACCAAAATTATATAGTCAATTTAAATAAACTGGCAAAAGAAACAAACAGGGTCCACTGACCAAGCAGAAAGTAGGAGTGTGACAGTGTGATAAAGCGTAAATAAAAGGTCACTTGGACTGAAAACAACATAGGGGTGTCAAAAGACCAAATTGAATGCCATTAATGATGCATGCAGTCTAGGACCTTCTTTCTAAATTAAGCTTGCATAAATCTGTAGTGTGTTATGGTGCTGAGGTCAGGGGTCAAATGTAGGAAGTGAAAGCAGAGGACGACCAGCGCCCCAGTTGTTGCAGGGAGTAGATTAAATACCTTGGTTAGCAGCCGATGTTGCAGCACCTATCCTGAATGAATGTCTTGAATAATGCTGTGGGGATAGGTTCCTTTGGATTAAAACGTGAATTAAATAATGGTAAATCCAAGTTTTTGTTGGCGGAAAGTTCCTCCAGGTGAGAAATAACAAGGAAAGAGAGACAGAAAGAGAGAGAGCACTAACATTAGGTCTAATGTGCAAGCATTTAATCATGGATTTTAAAGGGCAAAAGGGGGATCAGTAGGAGCCACTATTACAGAGCAAGCACCCCCACATTTGGAGTGCTTCAGGCGTAAAATGTAGTTCTTTGAATTAGAAGCCAAATTAAAGAATGAATATTTCTATTAAGGTCGAAGGACTGAGAGGAAGTAGTTAGTTCACCAGCCCAAAGAAAAGCATAAAAAGCTAAGAGAAAAACAGGCACAAACAGGGCGTCAGTATAGGGAGAGAAAATACCCTTTTTGAGTAATGTCGGCATGCTATGTAAGAATGGGTGTGATAGGCTGTCTGCAATCGGGGAGAGAAAGGGAAGCTTTAGAAATGCCACAAAAGAATTTTTACAGCCCAACGAGAGAAAAGACTAGTAAAAGAAGGATCCTAACATCTAATATTGAACTGAATCCAGGCAACCAATCCATGGATGTACTGAGGTTGACAAATGCTGCGGCAAATAAAGGCACAAACTGGGTTGACAGAAACATGTTGAAGTGGTATGCAGAATGGCAACATGGCAAATGTGCTCCAAGCTAAACCACAAGCTTTTAGAGTAGAAGCAGCTAAACACTTTCTCATGTAAATATTTGGCTGAAACCAAGTATTTATGCAATGTGTCTTTGTTTAGAATAAAGCCAAGAGTTGAAAAGAGGGAACTTGATTTGGTACAGCGCTGGCTTCGGGACAGATTCTCCTGAAAGTCTGGCAATTAACATGAGAAAGAGAATCAAGTAATATATATATAGAAGAAGTAATATTCTGAATCCCACCTGATGCTTAAAAGATTCCACTGAGACTGAGTGTGAATGGGGATGATTTTGAAAAATCTGCTTTTGAAAGCCAAGCGCCTCTACCTGCTCACTTTATTAATTTATTTATTTAATATTGTTGTCAAGAGTAGCATAATGGAGAGAAGAGGGCTCTCAAGGAATGAGACTAGGGACGCTTGGGAAGGGGTCGGAGCAATGTGTGGACAAATTGAAAATTAATCTTTTTTTCTCTGAATATTTCCTACAGGGTAGTACAAAACACTGTAAATAGAGAAGATTGAAATAGATGACATAGCCTTTGATTGCTTATTTCTTGATCAGCAAGCTTGCAAAGCTCGGGTGAAGGAAGGCCCCTGGCTGGAATGATGCCCTGATCTTGAAGTTGAGCCAGGAGGAGATCTGGCTTGACTGTTGGGAAGTTGCAGTGAAGCGTTAGGCGAGCGCAAGAAGTTGATCCCTGGTAAGATGTCAGTGCTGGGATCCAAAGCCAAATCCTCTGTGAGAGGATCGTGTCTGTAATCAGACATCTGCTTTGAAGTCAGAGACACAATGAAGCACATAGTGAGAAGAATGTGTACCATCCGCAGTGTTTTTGTACTGAAAGACAGCTGTTAGCAGCAGTGAGGAGAATAGATTTAAAGTTGACAGTGACTGCATAATTGGCTGAGATTGTGGCAAGAATCTGAATGGTGAAAGTGAAATTCCATGGTCAGCTGATGGGATAGGCAGAAATAAAGAGAGAGAATGAATAAAGCCTGAAGATAGACTTCCTGGTTGAAGTTATGCTGAGCTTCATAATGTATGGGTGTGATATGGGCTTACCTCTTGGTTTATCTGGTAGCCGAGTTCTGAACTATCTGAAGAAGGGAGATGGCCTCTTGGCTGAGCCCTGAATACAGGGAATTACAGTAATCCAGATGTGACTAGATACTGTATAAGCATTGATGGCTTTTTCAAGGTCTGCATGAGATAAAAAAATGCTTTTGCAATGTTCCTAAATTGCAGACATAATGATTGTTACATTGGTGATCTGAGCTCAGAAACACGCAAATGGTGAGTGGAAGTTTGGAATTGGTCTATGGCTGATTAAAACAAGAGTCCATGATGTTTTTTTTAAACAGGTCATTTCTTGTTCCTTGAATTTTGTTACTTTACATATTCTTCTTGATTTTAAATGTGTTAACTATAGAGTTGTTAAGTATTTTGATCTGTTGTTATTTTCTGGTGCTAGTGCTCTAGTGAATGTGGTTTTGAGGCTGTTGAGGTGATAAATACTCAGCCACGCTACATGGGGCACACCCTCTATTACCTGAGCTAACTGGGCCCCTAACATTGAAAAAGCTTGAGGTTAGAAAACTGGCAGATGGTTGATGAACAGGTGTTCTCTGGACACTTGTGTGATATCAAGCCAACTATCATCTATTGTATTTAAGAAATTGTGGAGATACTGCTCACAGACGCTTCCATATCAGACCAGAAGGAGGGTTGACCACTGAGCTGATTGCCTGAAATAAAACCCTGTTGTTGTGACTATTACTAGCAATCAAAATCAAATTGGAAAAAATTCTTTCCTGTTTCTTAAACTGCTATCTAACAAACTAGTGAGGATATTAACAGATACATTTTAATTTGTCATTCTTCCATTTCTGTTCTTCTGTCCTATGCTACCTCATCTCTTGTATGATCACTAAGCCAGGAGAGGATGTTTTGCTTGTTTCATTTTGATAGGTGTGATGCCATCAAGAATAGTCTGCCATTAAAATTATCCAATAAAACAGTGACAGAAATATCCTTCTGACTAAGTGTATTTCTGGCAGAGGCAGCTAAAACAGATTTCAGAAATTGCTTGCTGACTTGGAATTAAAACAGTAACAGATACAGGAAGAAGGCGTGTGAGCATGAAGCGAGAGCAGGATGTGGAACATCACAGCCTTATGATCAGAGACATTAAAATCTAGCAGTTCAATATTATTAAGTGTAACCCCATGAGACAGCACAAGGTCAAGGGTTTGATGTGCTATAGCAAATATTCAAAATTCAAAATTACAGACTAACCACCATGTGGAGAATTTTTATTACACAAGGATTTAATGAATGAAAACAACCCACAAAAATGCTGTCCATCTGGAATTAATTTGCTAGGGGCAAGCTAAATAGATACTAGATATTATAAAGGAGTAACCTTAACCACAGTGGTATAATGTCAGAAAACATTTTTTTATTTGCAAACTAGACAGGTGTGTTAGATAACATATAAGCACTTAAACTGGTGCTGAAACAAAGGAAACAATGTGAACAACATGTTAATATAGTCTATACCTGATTAAAAGTCACAAAATATGAGAGAAGAAGAAATCTCATTTTATGGTTTGTTTAGCACTCTCTGAAATGTCTAGATGTTTCGTTTATGATAGTTCTTTGTTGTCATCAGTCTATAGTTGCATGCAAAATATAGTGAATGTGTACTAAAGAATACTGAACATGTTTAATATATTTATTTTTACTATACGATGTGTTCATTGATACATCAAGTGTCAAGTGTGCAATACATAGTGCTGGAAGTAGGGGGCTCAAGGCGCCAATGGCCCTCGCACTTTAAATCCCTGCTGCAATATTGCAACAGACTTCCATCATTCCTGTCCACTCATTATCTAGATCAAGTGTGCGTTTTGTACTTGCACACCTCACAACAGGTAGCTCTTATTTTAATCTGTACAGTTGTCTGCGTCGGTTCCGTGCAGCCTTGCATATCACATTGGGGACACAGTTGGTTCTATTGGCTCTGTGCGCCACGAGTGAATCTGGCAAGACAACACTCCAATAAGAGAAGCGCTTCCCGCAGATCATCACACAAGGTGATGGTCCTTTAACTTCATTGCTGCAGAAGAAGCAACACCCTGAGGATGAGGCAATGCTCATATCACAAGCCCTGAGAGCTGCCCATAGACTGAAAATTAAATGGATGACGCATCTCCACTTCCAGACATTGTACAAAAATGAAGCCAAAATATCCCAGATACAGGCGCTGCCATCTTGCGCTGGTGACATCATTTGGAGCCAGGGTCTGCATAGTAGTAATCACGTTTGGAGCTGCAGTATCGAGGTTCTGCCCGTACACCTGGCCAACAGTTAGTTAAGAAGTCCTTGATCCATCTGCATGTGTGTTGACTGGTTGTGGAGCTTGGACACCATTCTACTGGGGATGATGGTGATAAACGCAGAGTTAAAATCAACAAACAGCATTCTCACATATGAGCCGGGATATGTTGATGGTTTCTTCTGTTGACCTGTTAGCTCTGTAAGGAAAATGGGGTTGGTCCACAGCGGGACGGAGAGAGGATTTTATACGTTTTAAGAATAGCCTCTCAAAGTGCTTCATCAGAGTAGCTTCTGACCTTGTAGTTCGTAAGATGCTGGATACCCTGCCAGACACGCCAGGGGGTCAGGTCTCCCTTGATCTTCCTCCCATAGCTCCTCATTTCCAGACCTGAAGGCTGGATGACAATCCTTAAGCAGCAGCTTTACATCCCTAGTCATCCATGGTTGTTTTCTTAATAAGAAGTCAGCATGCTGAGATGAGAAAAGGGTACAGGTGGTCATGCTGGCCTAAATGAGGATAGGTGGAGACTTTGTATCCCTCCCTAATGTTGCTGTATACATTGGTCCAGGGTATTTTGACCTCTCGTTGGATATGAACACGATGGTAGTGTTGGGATCACAGGGACCTTCAGCGTTGAGGTTCTCCATTTGTGATCTTGGCTTAACTTTTGTCAAGTGAGTCACAAATCTCACTTTTCCAGGAATCCCAAAGGAGTCACACTGATGAATGAACAGCTTTGACTGGCCAATGAACTGTGAGCTCAGACACTTTGATAAAAACAGCAGCACAAGCTCTGTGCGTCCTCTTTTCGTCTTTCCACGCTGCTCTGATCCCCACCTGGACGGACCCACAGGACACAGCGGCCTCCCTAGTTTGGCCTGCTCAGACCGGACCAAGCAGCAACACAAGGTCAAGCAACCAGTTAACTCCGAGGACAACAGATAGAGTTGCCAGGCCCTGTCATCTGTATCACGACACAACAAAATACTAAAATCTTTATTCTTTTCGTCTTACTTTAGTAATATTGCATAATAATGAATATAATGCCAACCTATGCTGCATAGAACTAAACATCCTTCAACCCACTATCTATTAACGGTGATTTTGTTATAGTTATTCATTTAATTATTAACCAAAATTCCAATTAATAGGTTAGTATATTTAACTAGACTGGATTAGATATTTTTTTTCGGTTTCTCTTGTTTCAAGAGTGGTGCCCCAAAGAGAAAATAACTTTCAATTATATTATTTTAAATAATAGTAATCTTAATAATTATTACATGATTTAATATAAATCTTGATGCCAACATAGTAATGCCAATATAGTGATGTCACCATGTGAGGAGTAGTACTCCAACGGTAAAATTTAGGGAGAACAGTTTTTAGATTCTCCAGCCTCGATGAAAATCCCATCAAGGTGCACTGTGTGTAATTTATTGGTGGCTGTCAGCAGGATGTGCAGAGCTATCTTAGCATTAGAACTAGGTGTAAAAAGCCATGCAATAACAACAGTGCACTCCCGTGGCATGTAAAATAGTTAGCATCTCAGATACTTTACATCTGGGGAACAGTGTCTATCAGGGCTCTCTGGGGGCCATACCATCACGTCCAGGACTCTTCTTCTTCTTTAAACTGACGATAGTTCTGTATGTATTTCACTGTATGTTCTGGGTCGTCATCGTGCTGCAGAATAAATTTGGAGCCAATGAGATGCCTCCCTGATGGTATTGCATGATTAACTTTCTGCCTGTACTTATCAGCATGAGACCATTAATTCTGACCAAATCCCCAACTCAGATTCCCAGAAATTCAGCCAAACTTACAAGGAACCTCCACCATGCTTCGCTGTGGGCCGACACTCTTCTTTCTTGTACCACTCACTAGCCCTTCGGCGAACAACCTGCTCTCTGCTACAGCCAAATATTTAAAATATTGAATCTAGAGTATGTGCTGCCATTTTCTGCATCCCAGTTCCTGTGTTTACGTGCATAGTTGAATCACTTGGCTTTGCTTCCATGTTGGCGATATGGCTTTTGGCCACAAGTCTTTCATGACAGCCACTTTCGACCAGACTTCTCTGTACATTCGATGTGTTTACCAGGATCCCAGCTTCTGCCAATTCTGAGCTAATGACACTGCAGGGGATCTTCTGATTGAAAAGGGAAGTAAGCATGATGAGCCTTTCATCTGCTGCCGTAAGTTTCTTTGGCCGATCACTGCAGCTACAGTCCTTAACATTGCCCATTTCTTTGTGTTTCTTCGAAAGAGCTTGGCTAGCACATCTTAAAAAATCCATCTACCTTGACAGCTTTATACAGTAGGCATAGGTCAGCCTCACATGCCTGTCTGTAACTCATCAACTCTCTCTATGACACACACCTCGTATACCTTTGTACATGTTTTTCCTTCCATCCTGTGATGCACTGTGACATACTTTTGTATGTAATAATAAGGTGTATGTGTGTTTTGCAGACTGTGTGTGTTTGTGTGTGTGTGTGTGCGAACTCACTTTCCTGTCCATCTTCATCTAACTGCTTGTGGCAAACTCTGTGTGTGTGCTGATGTCTCAGACTGTGTGTGTGTTGTTATGCCTGCTTCTGTCTGACTTGTTGTGACACACTGGTCACGTGTGTTGGGGGGCATGTCTCAGACCATGTAAATGTTTTTTGTGTTTGTGTGTGTGTGTTTGAGTGCAGTCGCCTGTCTGTGTCTAATCCCTCTACACTGTGTTTATTTGTGACGTCTGTGCTGATTTGGCTGTGTGTGCCAACTCCCTCATCGAAAGGATTGATAATTAAATGTCCTGGGAATAACAATGGTACACACACAGACACAAACACACATACACACACACACCAAACAAGGTTAGAGAGAGATCTCTGAGTAAGAGGGTGAGAAAGCAGAAATGGACAGACAGTATATAAGAGAGAAGATGCAGGAGGAAAGAAAGGAGAATTAGTTTGAAGAAGAGGACAAGAATAAAGTATAAAAAGGCCGAACATATGTGGAGAAAGGCGCAAAGGTCAAGAATGAGATTGAGAGGTGGCAGTGGTGAACAAAGAATGGAAGTGAGTAAGATTAAACAGGGAGAAGACACAGCCAAGGAGAGAAAGACGGAGGGAGAGAGAGTGAGTGGGAGGATCATGGGCGAGTTGGAGACCAAGAGAGCGGGTTTAAAATGCCAGGAGACAGTGTGCGGTAAATAAAAAGCTCTTTATGGCCGGCTGAGCGATTTAGTGGATTATCCCTTTACAAAGGTCAATGCCGGTTTGGAGCACGACCAAAACAACAACAACGAATGAAAACAAGACAGGGTAAAAAAAAAAAAAATCTTTCTGACTCAAGCTGTAAATGGCATGACCAGTAAACAAATCTGACAACAATGACAGCAGCTTAACACACAGTGCCATGATGAAGTGAAAAGTGAACTGAAAGCAAATGAAAATGAACAATTTGAAATGAAAAATAACAAGCTTAAAAAATAAATAAAAAATCCCCAAAACATGAGCTGTAGCTGCTGATGAAAACATACAGCAATGCAGCTGGACACAAAAGCAGATCTAGAGGGCTTATGACAGCTTGTGGATGTTTTACTAGAATATCTGCATAATATGTGGTTTAACCAGGAGTGGATGTGAGCCAGAATTCACCATTTGAGAAACGTGGCAATGGTTTTACAGAAAATAAGCTGCCTGTTTTCAACCTTAACCACAGTTTCTTACACCCAGTTCTATGTCTAACCTCAGAATTAGGTTGTCAGAATTAGTTTCACCTTAATACAAATGAACTACCTAATGAAAAGTTGAGTTGCTGAGCTCGCTAGATGCTTCTGTAAGTTTAACTTATAAACGTATATGTGTACTGAGTTACCATTTGCACCAATACACGGTAATTCAATAGAATACAACAATATTGTCTTTGGTTAACACTAAATTAAACAATGGTTAAATGTTCTCTGCTGTGTAACAAGAGGAGGCTCAGTGTATAAAATTAGTTTGCCTTTCTGTGTGGAGTTTGCATGTTCTCCCCGTGTCTGCGTGGGTTCTCTCCGGGTGCTCCGGCATCCTCCCACCATCCAAAGACATGCAGGCTAGGTTAATTGGTGTTTCCCAAAATTGTCCTTAGGTGAGTGTGAGTGGTTGTCTGTCTATGTGTGGCCCTGCGATGGACTGGCGACCTGTTAAGGGTGTACCCTGGCTTTCGCCCAATGTCAGCTGGGATAGGCTCCAGCCCCCCCGCGG
Source organism: Lepomis gibbosus (assembly GCA_029875015.1). Lineage (NCBI taxonomy): Eukaryota > Metazoa > Chordata > Actinopteri > Centrarchiformes > Centrarchidae > Lepomis > Lepomis gibbosus. The sequence continues at coordinate 5,787 of JAPMOB010206610.1, read as the reverse complement.
TTGACGATGGATGGATGAATTGTGTAAATGTTAGCTAATTATTCAAAGTGCATTTGACCCATTACACAGAAAAGGAGAGTTGTAAAAACATTACAAATTCATTCATTCTCCTAAAACTTCATGTATATCACTGAGTTTTCCCAACTGACGTTACCAATACGTTTACCTAACTTAAGAATATCAGAAAATGCTGCCTCATTTTTTTAAATCAAGGTAACAGTGCTGGTTTGTATGTTCTATGAAAAATCTGAAAACAGTATAATCCAGAACAGTCAAGTTATAGGATGCAGTGTCATCTCTCTGATTTAAAAGGTAAATATTACCACTAGGTTAGATTCTAGACATTGTACAGATTGTTTTCAATGAGTTCAACATAGAGGACTGAACAGTCCATAATACACCTGGACGTGAATTTGTGAAGGGTTAGGGAGCAGAGGTAGACAGAGAAGGATGAATGATCAGGGAAAAAAAGAGAAAAGGCAGGTAAGAATGAGTGGAGAAGGATCAGTGAACACATTTTAATCAGAACTAAATGAGGGAGAATGAGTGGGCAATAAAGGAGGAGACAGAAAAGGGATTAAATCACAGAGAGACGGCGAGCGAGAGAGACAGAGGCGTGTCATTAAGAAGTCTCGAGAGAAATAAAATAAGCCATATCATTTTAATGCGTGACTTAATATTCCTGCTTGTAAAATATGTGGGAGGCACACATACATACACATATCCTACACATCTCCTTATCATCCCTGTCTTAGTCACTCATTGCCTTTATTTTTATTTTTAATTCTCATCTCCCTTTTCCAATGCCAATGCATGTATTATTTCATCATTAGGGTTTGTTTAACCAGGATACTTCCACTGAGATCATGCATGTATTATACAAAGGTGACTTGGCTGACAGCCATTTAGTAGGAAAAAAACAAGAGAATAAAGAGGTTTCATAAGCAGTAACAGACAGAGGAAGAAAATAACATGTTGAAAGAGGACAAACCTTGGCCTGATTCTACAGCTCTCAACATCCAGCAGCTTTCAATTAATTACGGATGACTTGTTGATTGTCAAGTTTCCTGCAGACTATTACATTTAAAGCTCTGATGAAAGGCAAACCCAACCATTAGGCAATCAAACTATATTGTTCTCGACATGTCTGAATATAAATACATGAACTGGACTTTTTTCCCATTTGTCCTTGCTGTCAAGTTTTTCTTATAATGGTTCTCCTTTTGACACACCAAACTTATGTGAATTTAAATAATGAAGCCTGTGAGCTCTATTTGTGATTTTTATGTGTTCATGTTATATCATTGTTTTTCCTGCCACTTTGTTTTTATGGGTCAGTCATTTAAAAGAAGGAATTAAATATGCGCTCCTGCGTGGGTAGAGTGTGGCATAAAAAAAAATCTCTACTTCGGGCATTCAGGCAGATTGTTAATCCTTGAAGAAACATACACTAGGGCATTATAATAAGACTAAAAGTCTACAGCAATACAAGAGGCACAGTGTTGCTTTGAGCGAAACGCTAACACATAATTAATGTGTAGCATGCTAACATTTACCAATAAGGGACATAACACAGTCTACACCTTAGGTTGACAGGGATGCCGTGACTTTCACAGGTCACAAACAAAAATTTGACCTGATTAAAGCATCTCCAAAACGTTTTCATAGTCATCCTGAGTGGAAAATGAATATCTGTACAAACAACACAGCAATCCATCCAATAGTTGAACGCAAATGTCAACCTGCTGGGGGGGCTAGAGGAAAAGTCAAAGGATCGCCCAAGTCATTAGGATTCACACTCTGGGAACCATGAACATATGTAATAAGTTTTGTGCAAGTCAATCTAGTGGACGACGAAATATTTCACATGTAAAGCCTTTGACCTGCTCATGGTGCTAGCCAGGATCTACCATCTCTACCCAGTTTAATGGCGCTTTATCCAATACTTGTAAAGACATGTCACTAAAACCTAGAAATGTCCACCTGCTGGTGGTGCCACGTGGCAAGTCAGAGGATTACCAAAGCCAGTAGGATTTATCCACTGGTGACCATGAATGCCTTGACAAAATTTGATGAAAATCCATCCAATAGCCGCTAGTGGTGCTCAGATACCATCTCCCTCTTTATTTGGGTAGACACATGTAAAAACAGTTGCAAGGACACTAAAGCTTGTGGACAACTTTGGTGGTGTCACAGTTCACAAAGCCCATAAGTGGAAGAAAACCTTGTTGTTATGAGCCAGGTGTCCTGTTTAGAAGGTGGTAAGTAACCTTTGAAGGTGCATGTGTGACACTTACTCCCAGGGGTTCATGAACCACATACCAGAGGGCAGCGGGAAAGGGATATTGCTGATCGTCCACTGGGGGCAAACACTGTCTGCATGCAATCTTATGTTGTTATTTATCATTTTCTTTTGCATGATCCATTATTATTTTATTCTTGCAGAGACATTTTTAACCATTAAATAATAGCCATTATTGATTTGTAATGTGTACAAATATTTTAATATAATTGCTATTTAAGCAGAAGGTCTCTTGAGTTGTGTGAAAACATTGTGACCCCCTGTGACATTTAAAAGAAAGATGCATTTTGTGTGGATGTGGATTTTCAGACAAGCACTCTGCAGGGCACTTACAGGTCTTAAGGGCAGAGATACCTTAATTTCATAAATGAATTATATAAAATGTGACAATGCATTAACCTCAGCGAACCGTGTGACATTTAAAATAAGTGAGTCACTGTTTGTTCTCTCTTTCTACATACGGGGACACACACAAGCTCAAGGGCAAAATGTGCATACTCACAAACCTTCTTGTTAATATTAGATATTGTTGCATTTATCCACGATAGGAGCAATAAATTTGAGTAAATACTTTAAAACAAGGCAATTCTGTTCTGCAAAAAGAGTAAGACAGAATATCTCACAGCAGACTAAGGTTACTTCCAGGGCCACCTTCTTCCCCTCAGCATCCTGTCAACAGCTGAATCGAAGTCAACTCTGTGATCTTTTATTGATTTGCATCTAGAAGGCATTCAGGTGATGTATGCTCTGTGTCACTCCACTCACTGGTGTATTCACAAGGAGAGAAGTGGACTGTGCATTGATGCTGACTTGTGACACACCCTAAGCTCTCCTATGAGATAGCAAAGAGACATGATGCAGACATCTTATAAATTGGACTTCCTGCTCGCTGTGGTTTTATCTTGGAATTTCTTTTCTAACATGCATTCATAACTACACACTCAAAGTGAAAATTCAACCAAAATCTGTCTTCTTTGCAAAAATCACTCACCCCCTGTAGACTTGGAGGGTGAATGTGTCAAGTTTGGATTCCTTGAAGTTACAACAGTTTCCAATAGTGACACATTTCACAGCAGGAGGAAAGTATCAAAACATACAATGGACCTTAAACCACTTCTGCAGCACAATTCACTTCAGTGCTGCCAAGAAGGCAGCTCTTGAATGCATTTAAAGGTTGTATTAAAATGGCTCTCTCATTATTTTGGGAAACTATTTGCAGAGAATGATTGTGTGAGAAATAAATCAGAGCTTGCAGGCTAAATATATTCAGGGTGAGTAGTTTGAGGCATAGCCAAGCACAGAGCACAATGATCATGATGATTGGACAGGCACAGCATTCTCACTGGGGGTGTAAACAGTTTGGGGAGTTGTCTGTAAAACTGAATGTTGCTATGCATTGAGTAAGTTAGTGGAATAGAAGATAAACTTTCTTAATCAACTTTGTTGAAATCTAAAATGGGTGACACTCAATATGAGAAAGGTGCTCCCTCATTAACATAAAGCAGTGCATTTTTTGAACTTGTGTCTCGGATAATGTAAACAGCAGCAACAAGATGATAACAACAATAAAATGTCGGCCGTTTGGGAAACTGTGTCCATCTTGACTGTGTATTGTGTTGACAGCTTGGAACACTCACCTCTCAGAGAGTGCGATGCTGATGTTGAGGAGGCAGGTCTCTGTTAAGATGTAGGCAGAACAGTCTCTGATTTCCATTGCTTGGCCAACATGAGTCCCATTTTGTCCAGACCGGACCTTTCGGAGCATCCTTAAAGAGGTGGTATTATGCTTTTTGGCCTTTCCCCTCTCCTTTATTGAGTTATATATCTTTTTAGTGCATGTAATAGGTTTGCAAAGTGAAAAAGCCCGAAGTCCAGCCCAAAGGGAGTTCCCATCTCCCACAGAAAACTCTGCTCGGAACTGCCTGAAAACAGCTCGTTTGTAGTCCAGACACTTCCTTTCATCCTTGTGATGACACAGGGATGAAAGCTTAATGTGCCTCACATATAACACGTGCCAAGCGGCTACTCCGACACGCCCTTAAAAACACAGGTGGAAAAACACTGAGTTGCAGCACACACCTCTCCTCTCCCTCCCTCTCCAGTCAGTGGACATATAGTTGTTAGTGTGATGCAGAGACAGAACTTGGTTACAACTTTATGGATGAAAGATACTTTTGTTACAGATAAATAACTCTACCAGCTTTTCGCTGACCCGCCCTTCTCTGCTTCTGATTGGCTAGTAGTAGTACTGAGCATGTGCAACTCCCAACAAAGATCATTTAGAGACAAGATGTATAACTCCATAGCTAAAACGAAGCCTTCAACACAGGGTGAAAGGAGCAGCAATAAAAAAAAATGGTGTTTTTTCTAAAAATTAAACCATGTAAACCTGTTCTGGTTTACATGGTCAACCCCTAAATTGGATTTTGAACCTGAAAATGAGCATACCACCTCTCTCCGCCAAGCAATCACCACTTATATCGTGGTGCCTGGTCCGGTTGTTTGGGCGAGGTGAAATGTGGTCCGCTGCTCTTACTCCAAAAAACCCCATCTTCTTTTCCTGTGATGGATTTCTGTCCATCACAAAAAATAATAAAGCCGGAAAAAACATGTGAAAAACAACAAGGCAAGGCAACAAAAACGCATCGGGTACCAGTTTAGCAAGGTTTTAGCATGAGCAGGGCTAGTTGGTTATGTTTAGTTGGTTTTACATTGGAAAGTCCAGTGTTTGACCCAAACGACCACCCCCACCTCCTCACTACACAGACATCAGTTATTTACTTGTAGACAGGACCTACCTGAGAGGGAAACTGGAGTTGTGTGTGAAATCACATGCGACAGCTATGGGGAATTGGAAACAGACAACATCAGCTGTCAGCCCAAAACTGGTTACAACATCGACTGGCAAAAAAAAAGTCAATGATCATCAACCATGAGTCAGTGGACGGATGGAGAGAGATCAAGGAGGACATTCACATCCAATGGCAGAGACTTTCCCAAAAAGGGGTTACTGTCTTCCCCCTTATACAACCACTTGTTATCACATAACTTCCTTACTTTGCTTGCATGATAACAACTGAACCTACTCCGTCTCCACGAGCAACTGCATGTGCAGAAGATGACAAGATGTGGTTTGTTGCCAGTGAACTTATTGTGCATGAACAAAACAGGTCGTATTTTGCCTCATACCTCTTCCACTAGATCTCCACTTCTTTCACTGCTGGAAAAGTTAGGCCATTGAAGATAAAAGCAGTAGTTGTTGTGGAAACTTGTCAACTTGAAACAGTCAAAAGTCAAGTGAAGTGTAATCAGTACCTGTGAATCAGATTTAGCACCTACCAACATTCATTCTCCCATTGCTAGTCGTCAGCCGTGAAGTGGCTGTGCTGCTTTAAAAGGCAGACGGTCCATAATTGTAATGTATTCTGCTGTGGGTGGCTGAGTAATTGCATGGGTAAGCGAGTGTATGTGAGTAGGGGCGGGGG
>JAPMOB010206606.1:0-10163 GCA_029875015.1 Lepomis gibbosus | reverse complement strand
CGGGGGTGATCAAGCCCCGACTTGTGTCCAGGTAGCGCTCTATGCCACGCGTCCCCCCTCTTTAACCAGAGCCACCGTGCGTGGCTCTTTTCCCGTTCAGACGCCAGCGTTTGTGTGTCCGTGTGTTTTCTGTTTGAAGACGTTCTGAGGTTTAATTAGCGCCAGATTTTAAATAAACTTCTCAGGAAGTTACAGACTCATAAAATAAAGTAGATGTTTTGTCCGGATGTGAAGAGCTGCATGCTGGTCCTTCACCGTACTACAGGCTCAATACGAGAATCAGCCCTAAAATGAGGAATATTTTAACTGTAGTTTGGTTTGAACACGTACTCAGAAAGGTCAAAAGAGAGGCAGTAGGACGCCACGTTGTGAGACTAAAGGCCTGTCCCGTGTTCCTGCTCCGTCTCCCAGGTAACATCCGTGTTTTCTGCCGCGTCCGGCCCGTCAGCCAGGAGGAGCAGGACTCCGCCGACGCCAGGGTCATGCTGAGCTTCGACTCGGACGACGACGCCGTCCTCTACCTCTCGAACAAGGGCAAGAGCATGACCTTTGAACTGGACAGAGTCTTCCCTCCTCACGCCACACAGGACGAGGTGAGTGGCGTTTACAACACAAACACACCTGTGCTGGTTTACTCGTGTAAGCAGGGCAGGTAAATTAGACCCTGTTCGTTCGGACTGTGTTTCCTGCTGCAGCAGCTCAGGTGCAGCAAGTTTAAAGTTCCAGTGTGGAATATTTCTGACAGAAATGCAATATGATGTTCCTTTGTTCCTTACATAATAAACCGTTATGTTTTTATTACCTTAGAATGAGACATTTATATCTACATAACCGCGGCGCCCCCTTCCATGGACGTCACCATGTTGCACCGTCATGTTTCTACAGTAGCTGAAAACGGACAAACAGGCTACAGAACGTGTTTCGTCAACACGTTCTTCTTGTTCTACTTCTGGTAGAATTCAGGCCGCGCAGACGCTCATCACTGTGTTGAATACGGACGGAAGAAGAAGGAGAAGGAGAAGAAGAAGAAGGAGGAGAAGGAGAAGAAATAAGAAGAAATAAGAAGAAGAGAAATAAGAAATAATAATAATAATGTACTGCAGGGGTCTGAAAATAAGTTTGGAATCTGAACAATAGCTTCAACCGTCAGATGGTGGATGAGAATATGAGACGTAATATTGACTCACATCAACGTGTTGGTAAAGTGCAGGACTCATAACCCGAGGGGTTGAGGGTTTGATCCCCTGAATAATTAAGTAAATATAATTTCTTAATAAATCTACCTAAAGAAACCTCATTTCCTGTCTGGCCACCCTCTGCTGTCTCAGAAGAGACACCGTTTGTCTTGTGTCAGCCCCCGTAGCTGTCGGACGCTCTATGAAAGGTTAGGGGGGGGCAGTGGTAGACTGGACAGATGGCTGCAGTTCACAGCCCTCACCACTAGATGTCATTAAATGTCACACTCTGAACCTTTAAATTGTTTTATTTGCAGATTGGAGTTTTAATCGTGACTGATGCTAAAAAATCTAAACGTGCTTTACTTTGTTGAACCAAATAAAATCAGACAGTCAAAATAATAAAAAATAAAAGTGATACGCAACAATAATATAAGATGATAATAATCTGTATTAATCAGAAGATCGGTGGTTCGATCCCCAGGCTCTTCCGGGCTGCTGTAGTGTAAAAACATTCACCATGAAGCAGCTTTTCATTCAGATTCACTGCCTGTCTGCAGTCAGAGCTTGTTAACGTGTTGAGGAAGCTCGCCGGCTGGACTGGAGAACAATAATTATCTCTATATCATTTTTTTCCAGTAACAATAAAACAAGCGTTTAATAAATATTCAATAAATGTTTGATTTTATTCACTTGGTTCATTCACGAGTTAGGACTTAATTATTTTTTAAGATGTTTGTGTTTTTGAGGAAAAACGACTGAAACGAGCTTTTACTTAATTTGACTTTTACTACCTTTAAACGATGATAATTATCGATTTCCAAAGATAGAAAACGTTTTATCAGTTTTGGCCCTGAGACAGCACCGTGTTTGGTGGTGAGGACGGACGTGTCTGACATCGTCTCTGTGAAACCCTCGCTGTGATAGGGTGATTGGTTGATGTGGCTGTCACATGGCGTCCGTGTAATGTTAGAGGCGCCGTCGGTATCAGTCTCAACAGCCTCTCTGCTCTCTGATTGGTCCATCAGGTGTTTCAGGAGGTCCAGTCTTTGGTCACTTCCTGTATCGACGGCTTTAACGTCTGCATCTTCGCCTACGGGCAGACGGGCTCGGGGAAAACCTACACCATGGAGGTAAGAAGAGGTTTCTCCTGCCCCCCCCCCCCACACACACACACTGTTAGTCTCTTTATAATAACTGTACACGTGTGTGTGTGTGTGTTCAGGGCGTGGCGGACGACCCCGGCATCAACCAGCGAGCGCTCCGCCTGCTGTTCTCGGAGGTGACGGAGAAAGCTCCGGACTGGGACTACAAGATCACCGTCAGCATGGTGGAGATCTACAACGAGACGCTGCGGTGAGGGAACACGGCGAGCAGCCATCGGACGGTTTCCAGGCGCATCAGTCGGCTCAGACTCGTGTTTGTTTGTTTCGAGCGTCGCTCAAACCCGCAGAGGTTTGGCGAATGTTTCTGTCTGAAGATGAGTTTAACAGATTAAAGAAGCTGCAAACTGGAGGTTCAGTGAGTCGCTGATAGTGAATCTGCTAGCACCCCAACCTCACACCCAGCTGTCAGAGGCAGAGTTGCATCGTGGGTAATGTAGGCACCAGGGATTTACCAGCACTGAAATGATGAATTTTACATTCGGGCCTGGTGAAAAGCTCTTTGTCAGGTGGATGATGAAACCGCTCTCTGTGACGGGCGCAGATTTCCTGCAGCGTCACAGCGGTTACGTAAAAGCTGGGTCGTGTTGAATGTCAGCTGTTTATCTCCAGCTGTTGTGTAACACAACATCTGGCCACCGGACGGATTTTGGCAAGAAAAGGTCCAGAACTCTGAGACCTTGAGCCGGATTAAACTGTCAGAGCATCCGGCAGCTCAGGACGCTTCAGTTTCAGACGGCTTCGTTTGTGTAGAGCTGAACTCCCGCTAAGGGTTAGCTAGCTTAGCATAAAGGTTGCCCCCCCCCCTCAGACAAAGCTTGGAAAAAGGAGTCTTTAGTTTTCTTGCTTGCTTAATTCATCACATAAATGTGAGGAGGACTCGGCTTCGCTCTGAGCGCTGGGCTGCAAGAAAGTCAGGAAACTGCAGGTTCTGAGTATTCAGGAGATTTTTTAGGTGTTTCACGGGTCTGATGCGACGATACGATAAATAAATGCGTCTGCTGCTGTGTGTGTTGTGTGAGCCCTGCGTCAGAGGCTGCAGGCTGTAAACGTCTGTGTCGTTGATCAGGAACCTGCTGGGGGAGAATCCCACCGACAAGCTGGACATTAAGATGAACCCCGACGGCAGCGGACAGCTCTACGTCCCCGGTCTGACAGAGTTCACCGTCCAGAGCCCCGAGGACATCAACAGGGTGAGGACTTCCTGCTGCGCTCGTCCTTTCAGTGTAAAGATCCTCCAGTCAGCTGGAAGAAAATAATTTATTGATATCAGAGCTAAATTCAGTTTTGATCATTGATCATTAATTTTTCAGTTAAAAATTCCAAAACGTCTCAGCTGCTTTAATGTTTCCGACCAGATTATTTAATAACTTGGACGTCTTCCTTTATGGACCAAATGATTAGTTGATTAATCAGGAAAATAACGTTGGAGATGAATTACTAATGAAAGCAGATGAAGAGTCACAGCTGTGTGTCCGCCTGTCCTCAGGTGTTTGAGCTGGGTCACATGAACCGAGCGACCGCCTGCACCAACCTGAACGAACACAGCTCTCGCTCTCACGCTCTGCTCATCATCACCGTGTCGGGGTTCAACACCGCCACAGGAAACCGCACGCAAGGTACACGCACGGTTACCCGTCAGCTGACGCAGGAAGTTTATTTCCTGTTGTACTCGTGTACTGAGCGTTCGCTGTGCTTCGTCTGCAGGGAAGCTGAACCTGGTGGACCTGGCGGGCTCGGAGAGGATCGCCAAGTCTGGGGCGGAGGGCAGTCGCCTCAGAGAGGCTCAGTGCATCAACAAATCTCTGTCGGCGCTCGGTGATGTCATCAACGCGCTGCGGAGCAAACACTCCCACGTGCCGTTCAGGAACTCCCGCCTCACCTACCTGCTGCAGGACTCTCTGAGCGGAGACAGCAAGACGCTCATGATGGTGCAGGTGAGTCCAGACCGCCGACTCTGAAGGGTTCAGATCCACGAGGCCCGTTTACGAGTATTTACCTTTCTAACTTCCAGCTTCTGGTTTCACTTCAGAGAAATGATTAGCTGTCTGAGACGCACGTGAACGTGTGAAGGTTAGTGTTTCAGGTTCAGGGATTTAGCCACCAGCGAGGCTGGACCAGACCAGAAAGGCTTTCAACAACAAAAGGATGCCTCGCCACCCCCAAATGATTTTCTGAAAAAAACAGAAAATATGGTTGAATAAAATATTAAATTAATAAATAATTATTATTTTAGTTATCAGACAAATTAGATTAAAAAAACACAAAAGAAATTATTTTTATTATCAAACAAAACCAGAAACTATGCAATGATTTTTTAAATTTTATTATTAATTATTACATTTAAAATAATTATTTTTTGACAAATTAGATATAAAAACAGCATTGATTTAAAAATTACTAAATTAAAAATATTTTTATTATCAGACAAAAGAGACAAAAACGCAAAAATTTAATTATCAGAAAAAAATTTAAAAATATGAATGAAAAAATATAAGATTTTAAATAATGTTTATTTTAAGACACATGAGATTAAACGAAAAAATGTATTTTTATTATCAGAAAAAATTATTTTAATTTTTGATTTAAAAACTAAAATTTGTCCGTGGCGCTGCTTTGTTCTGACTGTCCCGCAGTGCGTCACCTTTTATACCTTGTCTGATGGATCATCTCTGCAGACTTTCAGAGACCTGATCTGAAACCAGTCTGGAAGGAAATCAATAAAAACCTGTTGAACAGGAAGTTTACAGGATTTAAAGTAGAAGACCCCCCCTCGGGCAGCGGGTGACGACGATGTGGCCGTTCCAGGTGCTGATTTCTGACCGCTTCCCTCCGTGTTGTGTTCAGGTGTCTCCGCTGCCCAGCAACATGAGCGAGTCGGTCTGCTCGCTGAAGTTCGCTCAGCGTGTTCGCAGCATCGAGCTGAGCTCCTCGTCCTCCAGGAGACACGAGAACTCGTCCACCTCGTCCTCGCCCACCCACGACAGCGTCGAGGTAACGGACGCCGGCTGGAGATAAAATTTTAAAATATAAAGTACAAAAAAATAAATTATCTTAAAATTAAATTTAAATTCTATTAAAACAAAGACTGAATAATAATCCAACATTTTAACGTCCTGTGTCTCGACCTTTGACCTCTCCTCAGCTGGACTCTCCGCCGGTGACCCCCGTGCCGCTCCCCATCTCTCGGGCCAGCAGCGCCGGCTCCACCCTCTCCTCCACCTCCAGAACTCCCAGCAGCTCCCGCCGGAGGTCCCAGTCCCAGCTGTCCACAGGTGTGTAATGTTTAGTTCTTCCTGTTTTATCTGAACTCGTCCTCCACGTTCACCTGTCGGTTGATGGAAGTGGACAAAACAGAATTTATCAACAGACACTGTCAAAAACAACAACACTGTTTTTATTCATTGATTATTTCCAGCTTCATCGACATTAATATTTTAATGAGTCTGGAGTTGGACACATTATAGTGCAGGTATTTACACCTGGGAGCAGAAACTAACAATTATTTATATCACAAGACAAAGAAGACAAAAGGAGAAAATACAATTTTATGTAAAAGGTTTTAAAATATATTCAATTAAAAATTCAAATTTTATTATCAGACAAATGAGACATAACCAGAAATATAATCAAAAAAAAATCAAAAAAATTTATAATTTACTAATTTTTAACTTTCTGTTTTGTCTAAAAACAATAACAAATGACAAATAAGACAAAACCAGAAAATAGGATTGAAAAGGGATTATGTGAAAAATTCTCATTTCGATCATCAGACAAACGAAACATGATTATTATATTAGAAAATATTATTTTCAGACAAGACAATAACAGAAAATATTTCAATCGTTATTTTTATTTTCAGACAAATGAGACTAATAAAAGAAAACATGACTGAGTTTTTTTTTTTTAATTATTTTTATTTTCAGACCAACATCCCAGAACCACAAAATGATTGAAAAACCCTAACCCTAACCCTTCAAATTGGAAAAAAAACAGACTGATTGATGATTGATATTTTTTATTTTGAGACATAGGTTCCTTAATTAATAATTTAATTTAATAAAATAATAATAATAATAATGTTTTAATAATTATTATTTTCATTTTCAGACAAATAAGACAGAAACAGAAAACATGACTGAAAAACAATCACATGAAAATATGATGAAAATATTTGTTAGCATTTTTCTCCCAACATCGATCTGCTGCTGAAGTGAAATCAAAGCCGATGATTTAAAGCGGAAACTGAGTAAATTATAATCAAGAATCCTGAACGTCACAGGTCTGAACTGTGAGAGTGAAGGAGGGTTTTCCCAGCATCCCCTGCTGTCAGTCTGTCCTCCTCCTCCTTCTTCTGTGTCCTCACTCTGTGGTCTGATTGGTTGGTTTGCAGACAGACAGGTAGACAGAGCCAGCCCATTGGTGGGGGACGGTGGGCAGGTAGGTGGGGGTGTATACTGATTGGTGGATAGCTTGGCATGGACGTGCTCAGCATGGCATGGTGCCTCCCCCCCCCTCCATCCATCTAACACCCCCCACCTCTAACCACTGAGCTCCACCTGCTTCTGTCTGTGTGCCTGCAGGGCCGTGAGCAGGGCCCACAGAGCCCGCCGGCCTCCTGTGTGCTGTTTGTGTCGCCTGTTTGAATCCTGCTGTCTCGTCCTTATTAAACCTTTTTTATGCACGAATCCGAGTCACAAGGAAAATGCTCGACGTCCCAACTCTTAAAGGAACAGTGCGACATTTTCCTCCAGAGGGTCCGTCTGGATGTTTAGCCTAGCTTAGCACAAGGACTTGAACACGGGGAAACTGCTAGCCTAGATCTGCTGATTCATTCTTGTGAGCTAACCGGCTAGTCTGCAGTCCGTCCTGCGGTCAGCTGCTTTAGTTCAGAGATCAAACAAACTCCACTATGAGTTCTGCGTCCAGCGGAGTCGGTCACCAAACAGCTGGGATGCTAACTGCTGCTAAAATAATTATTTAGCCTAGATGTGTTAAAGGAAACAGAAAGCCTCGTTCACTCTGTGCTCGACTTTAAGCCTGATTTGCCCGTCCCAGCGCTCGCCAACAGTCAGGCTGTAATCACGTAGTGTGAACGCCACAGACTTCAACTTAGCGAGTCGTGGCGTCTGAACACTGCGGCGATCAGCCGACGCTCAAAGTCGTGTCGTCTGCACACATCATGTGAATCAGACTTGGAGCTTCTGGAAGGTGGATTTGTTTTTTTCTGTCTTTAGGCTAGCAGTTTCCCTCTGCTTCCAGTCTTTATGCTAAGCTAGGCTAAACGTGTCCTCTCTGAGTACTGAACGCACAGAAACTTAAATCCTGAATCTTTTCCTTGTGACTTCGGAGTGTGATGTGGGTGACCGGATGGTCGTGCCTCTTCCCTCCCCACCCCCCCGCCCTGTGGCCTGGTCGGGTGTCCTGCTGATGAGCCGAGGATTGTGGGATTTGAACCTCTGTGTCCACACAGATAAATCTGAAAACACTGTTGGTATTTGTTTAATTACAGTACAACAGGACAGTTGAGAACTATGCACACTGTGTATTAAACTGCAGGTAACCATAGCGATAGAGATAGAGATAGATATATAGATAGAGAGAGAGAGAGAGAGAGAAATAGCAATGTGGACATATAGATATATAGAGAGATAGATAGATATAGATATATAGATATAGAGATAGAAAGATATATTCACTTTGATAATTGGTTCACTATCATTAGTTAATGAATGAATTTTCTAATTGTTAAAACACTTTGTTATTATTTACCATTAAATTCAGGATGTAAATAAAATTATCCGACTGAAGCTGAGAATTTGTTGCTCGAAAGGTTTTTATGTTTTTAGGAGTTCAGAGCGTGACGGTGACACGTCCGCAGGAAGTTTTATATAACCGTTAAACTGACTTGCGGCGTGTTGTTTTCACATTTATCGGCAGCAGTGTGGACGGGCTCTGACCGCGTGACGGGTCACGTGTCCGCTGACTGACGGTCTGGTTTTCTTTGCAGGACGACTGAAGCTGACGGCCTGAGTGACCCTGAAGACGACCGCGGGGCGTCAGCCAACGCCCCGAAGCTTCTCCCTGCCGGGACGCCACCTCCCTCCTGCCCTCGCCGGATGTCTTACCCTCACCGCCCTCTGACGGAGGCGGGATTAACCCTCTCGTGTTGCCGTCTGTCAGCAGAGAACGTGGCCAAAGGTTTTGACTCGCTGGTCTTCTTGCTGTGATGACGGACATTTTTTAAAAAACTGATGAGAACCCACTGAAGCTCCTCCCCTCTGAACAAACAGTATACGCTTTCCAATCACAGTATTTCTTTTATTGTTTCTTTGTAAAGTTGCACTTTAACTTCTAGATTAATTTCTAACCAACAGACTCCAGATCTGGTTGATTATAATATATGGTTTTATATTTATGTTTGCTTTAATCTGTTTCTCTGGTGGAGAAAGACACATGAACATTTTCTGAGGTTGATCTTGAAGAAAATGAAGATTTCTGTTTTTAAATTTTTGTCTTTGAATCCTCTGCTGCGGTTTCCTGACAGAGGCTGTCTTCGTGTCCTCGCGGTCCTCCTTTAACCAAACAGGGTACTCCACTAATACCGAACTGTCCAATAACACGCGAACAATACGAGGAAACGCTGTCCTGTACTCGATGTTTGTTTTTCATGCCGAGCTGGCGTAGCGCCGTCTTCCTTCAGCTCGTTAGTCGAACAGAAAGACGCTCAAAGTTTCTCCTCGACGCTCTCCTGCTGACGTCCGGTCACCTCTGTTAGCAACCTAACGAGGACGCCACTGGTGACCTTTGACCTCAGGCAGAAGACACCTGTAGCTGTTGACCCGGTGCTGAGCGTGGCGTGACGCAGGTGGAGCTGGTAGTTAGCCGTAGTTGTAACAGGAATGCTTAGAAACGTGATGCGCTGCTGTGTCTGCTTGCTTTGTTGCAGCTGTAGATTTCTACAGTTGGTTTTTTTTTGTATTAACTTTTTAATAAACGCTCCAAAACAAACAAACATGTAACTCTGATGTCTCTGTTGACCAACCGTGAAATATTTAAAGGCTGGTTAATAAAACTTTTTGGGAAATTAACCTTATGTCTGTGTGTTCGAGAGGGATGCGTGTTAACTCTTCATGCTAAGCTAGGCTAACCTCGTCCTGAGTGCAGCTCTGTAACGCACAGACACGAGTCCTAACACAGACCTGTCGAATATCTTTCAGCAGCAACGACGGGTTTGGGTCAGACGTGTGCAGCTTCAGAGCCGAACACCAGCTTCATGGAAGCAACATGGCCGCCGTGAAGAAGAAAGCAGCAGCTAGTGGCGGGAAACTCGACCAACCACAAAACTACGTTCAGAAGGTTCAAAAGTACTTACAGTAAAGTAAAATTACTCTGCATACTTTTTTAATTAAAAGGAATTTTGTAATTTTACTTTTTCACAAAGTCCCAAATAAAAGTACTTTCAGTAAAAATGTCTGCAAAGGTATAAGTAGAAAAAGACTTTCAGTAGAAAATATCCAAAGTCACTTCCAAATAAAAGTAAAACTACTTTCAGTAAAGTAAAAGTACTCCCACACTAACTCAACTCCTTATCCTGTGAACAGGATTGAAGGGTGGAACAAAAGTATGTTTTAAAGTACTTTCAGAAAATGTGTGAAAAGTCCTCAGTAACAAAGTAAAAGTCTTCTCAGTAACAAAGTAAAACTCTTCTCGGTAACAAAGTCTTCTCAGTAACAAAGTCTTCTCAAAGTCTTTTCAGTAACAAAGTCTTTTCAGTAACAAAGTAAAAGTCCTCTCGGTAACAAAGTCTTTTCAGTAACAAAGT
>JAPMOB010206604.1:0-12460 GCA_029875015.1 Lepomis gibbosus | reverse complement strand
CCCCAGGATATTTTCACCAGACACCACTGTTAACTTTATTGGACCCCCCATTTATTACTTATGTTATATATTAGATTTTTTTTTCAGAACAACATGTCATAAAGATGAAAAGCCCAGATGTAAATAATAAAGTGAATGTTAGTTGAAATCCATCTAGCTGCTTCAGTTTCAGGTTCCTGGTATTTTGCATGCTGGCTCACTGTCATGACTTTTTGGGACAACTAAATAGAACAGAACTATTGCTATGTTTTTAATGTGCTTTTCTTATGCTGGCTGCACTCTAGAGGATAATTGGTCTGGTTTTGGGTCCAATTTGCCCCTCCTGACTGGAACCGATTATCATCCCAAAAGACTCTGTAGTGCAAGTATGACTTGATCGGAGGCACCCTATTTTCAAATCATAAATATCGAACCTACTACGTTGAGTAATACACTGAGTTCATCACTTCATCCACCATTTTATTCTTTTTTTGTTGTTTTTTGTGCAAAACATAGCAGACACAAGTGCAACAAGCTGATGAAGACAGTCTGTCTCCTTGTTTGTTTATGTCTGAAGTCACCTTGATCACACGAGTTTCTGTGAGAACCCCCACCCCAAACAGCCACTCTGAAATCATTTAGTATAAATGCCAACCGCATGGCCCTGCGCCTTGACTGAATTGTGTGGTGTGTCGATTCTTAAGATCACAAGGTAAAAGGTTGTTTATGCAGCACAAGGCTGCATAACAATATTACATTTGTGGTTCCTTCGTGCTACACACACAACATATTATTAAGTGTAGGCCTATCTTAAAATATGGTAACATTTAAAAATACAGTTATTTATATTCATAGTTTTCAGTTACGTGACATGCACATTGACTTGGAGGGCAACACAACCATATAAAACAACAGACCAAGATCACAGCGGACTCCCTTGTACTGACACTACAAAAGCTGTTCAATTTTATTTGGATCACCTCTCAACTCAGGAAAAAGATAGATGGACACAAGCTGTGTGCTGGGCACCCGCTGCTGTATTTCTGCCGTTAAAAAACACCAGGTCATTACCACAATGGTAATGTTTACATTTACCTTGTAGGGAATCCCTCACCAAACACAGCTCAGGCTTGTCTCCTCGTCGATTAGTGCATCCAAAAGCACAACAAGGAGCCAGCATTTTGGCAACCCAAAAGTAAGTTTGAATTTGCAACAGGGGTGAATGTAAACAGCAGAAACCAGAAGCTAA
This sequence comes from Lepomis gibbosus, assembly GCA_029875015.1. Classification (NCBI taxonomy): domain Eukaryota; kingdom Metazoa; phylum Chordata; class Actinopteri; order Centrarchiformes; family Centrarchidae; genus Lepomis; species Lepomis gibbosus. The sequence goes on along the minus strand of JAPMOB010206604.1, from coordinate 11,232 downwards.
TTTTCATCTTCACAATAAACAATTTGACATTTCAGAAACAGAGCCCATCTTGACTGCGTTTGTGCACCAAGCATCGAATGTCAAATACCATAAGTCCACTTCCTCTCGTCTTGACAGAGTCTTGCGCTGACAGCTTGGACCACCTGCCGAGTGCTTGATACGAGATGAAAATATTTAAAATCGGTTGCTTCTGTCGTTAAGTCTGAGGTATACCATGTTCTTTAAATTAAGTTAAGTAAATCAGTTAAGATTTGGAAATCCTCCACCAGGCATTACTATGACAGTTCAAAATGTCTGCTAGGAAAAATACCCGATTTTTGTTTATTTTTCTTGGCTTTAAAAATTAAATATGCCAATACAATACAATTACATGTATTGATCGTCTCTGTGAAAAAAATTATTATAGAATTTTATGGCATAGTCATATTGCATTTTTGAGGCTGATATTGATATTTCAGAGTTGAAAATCTGATCATGATATGTTGTCCGATATAAATTATAACATAACATAAATTTTAACATAAATGCACAGCATAACATTTTTTTAACAATAAAAAAACAACAATGTGGGAACTTAAAGTTCCCCTCCAGACACATAAGTAGGCCTATGTAAAACTCTGCTATGATTAATATATTTACTCTTTCTCCATCATTGAGAAATTCTGAATCTATGAATGCCCGCCCACCACTGCTGCTTGCGTTAGGTTGTCGTGAAACAGCACTGGCATCAAGATGGCTAGCGGTAGAGGAAACATTGGAGACAGCCTACGTGTTTGAGCTTCTGTCAGACACAGACTCGGATCAAGAGTCTATTGTGCACCAAAATCAGTGACTAGTAGATGTATCAGAAGTGTGGTTAGCATCTATTATTTATTTATGTTGTTTGTTAGCTTGTAACTGGCGGTGCATTCATTAAATACACAATAATGTCTGCTACGATGTCTCAGTGCGTTCACATTGCCACATTGTTATTACATTGTAGATAGTGAAAGGAACCTGCATTGTCCAGTTTACATCCTATAACTGCATTTCTAGTCACACCTGAAATGGCAGAAACCCAGAAATTGTTGGAACCAAAAACACAGGACATGACCTTGGTGTCCACCGCACTTTTCTTCCTTGTGTAAAAAGTAAAGGTGATGCCCAAACACAATAAAAGAACCTTTGTGTAATCACCCCACCATTGTATTTCTTGTGAAAGGGGTGGTATAACTTTTACAGGACAAGCTGTTTGACAGATGAAAATTTGCAGTAAACACTCCTACTGTTTGTACTTCACAACTGCTCTGTCTACGTCAGGTTCCACAAAACTACGGTATAATATGATGGACATATTTTGGCTATAACAAATCACCAATTCCTTTCACCTTTTGATTCACCAACATCCACTTCCGTTCTCACCAGAGTAGAGATCTGGGATGCAGGACTGCACTGGTTCCTTGTGTGTGTGTGTGTGTGTGTGTGTGTGAGTGTGAGTGTGGTTGTACGCTGTCGTGTGCTGTGAAATTCCTCTGCCAAAGAAAGTCCTCATTGACCCGCCTTCAGCAAACACGCTATGACAGTGTCCAGGGGAGACCCAACAGAGCACTGATTCAGCTGCCTGCAACTGGATCCCTCCTCCTCACACAGAGCCCCCTCACAGTTCGTCCTCTCAGGGCCAGGAAGGAAGGGAGCTCACCACCTTGAAAGAGCACTTCCCATGTACCTGTCTGAGCTACGCCGGATGTGAGCTTTTGTTACCACGAGTTTTAGTTCACAGACAAGAAGGGCAATGTCCTCACGGCCTGTGGAAGAGCCCAGAGGAAGATCTCCAATCTGGGGTGTTAAGTTTCATGGGGTTTGTAATGATTATTGCAGCAGCCTATGGAAGCGGCTCTCAAACTGTGGCCCAGGGACTGCCAAGTGCTCTGGAAGGCGTGCCAGGGGGCCAAGTAAGAAGAGGAACAGTTTGAAGGACTAGTTAGACATTTTGGGAAATATGCTCATTTACCTTCTTGCCAAAAGTTAATGGAGAAGATTGATACCATTCTCAAATGTATACATTAAAAATACAATCCAATACATGTCTTTTGGTCAAATTCTCACATTCTCACAGTTAGCTGTCTTTTCTCGGTGTGCGCTGGAACGTTTGTCAGGAACAAGCCACACAACACTATCCAGCTATTTTAGACATGATTTGTGTGTCAGGTAATGTCAAATTATTTTCCCACAGACATTCAGCTTGAATTCTAGTTTGCAATGATATTTTGTTGTTGTGATGGTAGCTATAACAGCAGAGAGTTGTGAGTATCGCTGTGTTGAGCTGGTGTGCTGGCTCTGTTATCCTACATGAGAGCAGTATCAGTCTTTTCATCTAACCCCGAGAAGAGAGCAAGTAAGCACATTTCCAAAAATTTTGAATTACTTCTTTAATTTTTCAAGAATTCTTTCAGTTAAAGAATAATGCAAAATTCTGTACTTTTTACTTTTTACTTAAGTCCCATCAAAGACAAAACAAACAAAATGTTTGTTATGGCACTCAGCTCCAACCCATTCATTCGCAGCTGGGCTCTGGGTATTATTTTCAACTGCGGATTTGGTGCACTACTAAGTATTTATGACACTGGGACAGTGTATAAGGGACTGACTCTAAATGAACTGTAATTAAATACCATATGCTTTTTTAAATTATCATTATCATGGGCTTTTTTCTTTTTATTTGATGGCAAAAGTTGAAGACAGAGACAGGAAATAAGAGAGAGAGGGGATGACATGCAGCAAAGGACAGTGGGCAGGAATCAAACCCGGGCCTCTGTGGACTTGTACATGGTGAGCGTGACCAGTGAGCTATCTGGCGTCTATGATGTGCGTTTAATGGTCATGGGCAACAATAGAGGTCTTTGGCACAGCGGAATACGTTATATCAGACTTTAGCTTCACAGACACTTTGGTTTTTTCATGGAATTGTTGCTAAGAAAAATATAAATATCACCAGACTTCACTGAAAGGGGGTCAATAAATACCTGCCGACCTCCTTTCTTGCCTGTCTAATGTAAGGTGTGCAAACCTCTGTAATTGTTATGTAAAGTCAGTTTTGTGGTATATGCAGGTGGTCTTATGGGACGCTGCACCTGAGGGCAGGAGCAATTATATCACCATTTACTAACAGCAGTTGAAGAACACTCTCATGCCAGTTGTAGCAAAGACTTTCTTTCATTCTTGACTGAGGCCTGAAAAAAACTGTTTCATGGAAACCATGAATGAGCCTTGGTGGACAGAGCAATTAAATAGACTTGTTTTTTTAAGGAGATCAGGAGACAAGTTTTTCTATTAGTGTTTTATGAGTTGATTTTCTTCCACTCGTCACCATATGACTACATCTTAGGCCCTGTCTATAACCATTGTCAGGTGTGGATAGGCTCTGTGATTGTTTTTCTCCAGAGCAGCGGTGGGTAATCGAAATCAGCTGGCCTGTATAACCCAGCATTATGATGCATATTAGAAGTTCAGTGTCTGCAGGAAATTGGAGGATTTTCCTGCAGACAGACAGTGTTAATGTACTAGCGTCCCTATACCATATGCATGTAAATCATCTTTAGTTAACAGAGCAGGCATAATTTATGAGAAACATTTGGTTGTACGCAGTGTAAGCTTATGGTGATGTATTCCACTGGCTAAGGCTGATATCTCTGAGATAAGGAAAAACATCAAAAGACCTGAGGGGATTATGATGATTTAGGTTATCCCTCTCACTTTTCTATTTTTATAATTTGATACAAAATTAGAAAATAGAACATGCATCCTTTCATGTCATGATCTAGTGATCAAAACTCTGGTCCGATAAACACAGAGTCTTTTGTTTTACTCCCATATCTTGGGGAATTGGGGCCAGCTGAATATAGCAACCTCTGTCCAGACACAGCTGGATCCAATAAGTGCATGCCCTGGTGCTATGTTTAACCATTCCATACATTACAACAGGAAATTTAGAGAAAAGTTATATTCATTCTTGTTAGGTAAGTCCATATCAGTATCATATATTAGCATCTCTCTGTTTTTAATATGCTGCTGCCTGCGGATGGAGCTGTAGAACCTTTAATTAGAGGAATCCTTTGAATATGTTTAACGGTTACACAACAGACACTGATTTCTATGACAAACCATGGGCCCAGATGAACCAATAAATTTGAGCTGAAACAATTGTCGATTAAAGAGTGGTGGCACCAGTTTTGATAGTTAATTGATAGAGTGAAATGACATTGAATGAACTATCTGTTGCTTTGGACAAAACAAGCAATTTGAATGTGTCAACTCTGGGACTTGCTGTTGTTTAGAGACCAAACAATTAATCAACTATCTGGACAAAACAACAATTAGCTGTCGCCCTAAAATAAATACAATAAAGACAAATTGTTACTTGAAGAATGTCCTAAAGCATACCCTGCTTTACCGTGTATTTTACTCTAAATGGGTCCATAATTTACTTAATGAACATCATGCTTTATTGAAGAAGATTTACCAGGTAATAAATCAAGTGAGAATTAGTAGTATTTTGTCATAGACTTCCATACAATCTGACTAGTTTTTGCCCTGTGATGGTCAATAGGAAGAATGCAGGTCCAAGGCACATTCTGCACAGGATTTACTTTTCACACCCAGAGGTTCCTGCTTAGTTATAAACAACAAAGATGATCAGATCAGACTGAGACAAGTCTTAAAAATACATACAGGAACTTTGCAACAGATTTCTAATCAATATTTTCACATTATCAAAAGATCAAATGTTCATCTGTAATGTCAAAGTGGCTGTTAACATATGACACAAACAGAGAACTACTGCCTGCTTTTTACTGTCTTTTGGCCCATAACTTTACAGTTTTGGTTCAGTCTACCTGTCTCATCTTCATTGTCACTGCAGCAGGCAAATGATTTTAGTAAAAAAAAAAGCGCCCATAAACTCCTTTAACACCCAAGCTCGGCACAAAACAACTCACAAAGTTACAAGCTATTAACATAGTGGAACTTCTTAAGAACCAGATATTTCACCCGAGTTGGTAGAGATGAAACACAGCAACATTTTGCTAACACATTTACTATACCAACCTTATATGGTGATTTACATGTGATGTACAGCACATTGTGCTACCCCAAGTGGCCAAAAATCAATTAAGGCCAGTTTAAAAGACTTGAAAGAAAAAACATCAAATTTACATTATCTGCTAGCAGGTGACATTCTGCCGTCACAGCACAAACTATCTGTGCAAACGAAAAGCTTTCAAAGAAGCTGTACAGCTCAAACCAGGGTACTGTGAGGGTCTTGTTCATACAAATAATGAGTGATGAAATATCAGGGTCATTAAGGTTTTTCATGAAAGGCAGGTCGATGATTACCAACATGTTTTTAGGTCAAGCTGCGTGTTAAGTAAACACATTGGATATTTTGTGGTCACAGGACTGTTACATCCATCAGTCATCTGAGGCACCATGTTATGCTGCAGCAGTTCACACATTTCACACATTAGGCCTCTTTAAACCTTACATATAATACATCATAAGTCAGAGCAAAGAGCACAATATTTCAGCGATGTGGTAAGCCAAGATTCTCATCTTTCCTTGCTTCTCAATAAAATGGTAATAATAATAATTTGAAAAGTAAAAAGTGCTCAAACAAAAGTCTGAATCTTTCTGAAGGCCACATTAGACGCGGTAATTATTGCCAATTCCTCACCCCGCAGAGCTGCAGAAAGACAGACGCTGCTGCCAAGTCAGAGGCATTGTTGTGGTGACATTTGAGTGGAAGATCAAGCCGCTGATGAATAATCCATATTGAAAAGCAGCTCTTTCTGCCAAATGTCAGACAGCAGCAGGAGCCATTGTTCAAAGCGCGGACTCTAAAACTTTTCATTCAACATCATCACAATGCCTTGTCACATAATGTAGTGCAATGCAGAGTAAACTGAACATACAGTTGTTTATAGAACTGTTGCAGTAGACTCACATACTGCTTGTCACGTAACCCACTGCTATTTTAATAGACTTTCCTCACTGACAATGCCCTTCACTCATTTTCTCACCTATGAACATTAATGTTTTTTAACAAGCTATAGTTTTTCAGGTAATTCCTCTGACTTTAAAGAATGTAATTATTTAATTTTTATTCACGGTCATTAGGGGTGTGCATCTTCACTGGTCTCACGATTCAATTCGATTACGATTATCAGGTCAACGATTCGATTTGATTCCTCAATGCATCCTGATGCATCACCTCATGGGTGGGAATTTCTAGGCTATGATGCGATTGTAAAACGCAAAACTGGATACAGATGCATTTTTCTCACTGTTTGACTATTTGGTACTTTTAAAGCAAAGTATTTGTAACAATCCAACATAGTAGGTAGGAATGAAATGTAGCTATTTAATGTTACTTCATATAAATGTAGCTAACATTGCATAGCATTATTACATTATTACAGCGTTATTACTGAACTCTGCTGTTGCTATTTTTATTTATGAGGCTGCTGTTAGTATAGAGTCAGATACGTGTTGAACTTCGCCTTTACAATGCTCCAGCCAAACCACATTCACTCCACCTTATTATATATGTTCCTTTGTTTGTCTTGTCTAGTGTAGTTACATGTTTGTGTCTTGTCTCGTAAGTTGATTATTGTGATCTTGAGAAACAGCATTTCTTTCATTTGTGTACTCGATATGTGGATGAATGACAACAAACCAACTTTATAGCAGCCAAATAACATCCTGCTCAGCTTCCAGACCGCAGTCTGCAGAGGAGATGTTTGCTAGCGCAAACTGCTTTTCTACTAGTTGGAAAACAACAGACAGACTTTAATAAATGGACATGCTGTGACCTACACTGTACATTTACAGCCAGACTGAAACGTAGCGCTCATGTTTTCCTCTGCTCCGCTCCTTTTCACCTTCACCTGCTGCCGTCTGTCACTTAGCTGTCATTTGAAGATGAGCAGAGGATACTTGCTAAGTGCTGCCGCCACAGTGTGCGGGTGAAAATCATTAACTTGAGTTACGCATTGAGTTTATTGATCATATGAAATTTTAGTAGCAGCAGTCACTTACTCAATAGCTGCCTGTCTGTGCTAAAGAGGGAGCTGCACTCCTTTTTCGTTCTGTCAACATTACGTTATCAATTAATTTGGATAATCAATAATTGACATTTGTTAATCGTCATAATCGTCCAAGTCTGCATCGTGATGCATCTAAAAATCAATTATTTTCCACACCCCTAATGGTCATATTCATGCATTTAGGCGGATTTTTTGATTTCCATTATTGTCTAAATCAGTGGTTCCCAGCCTTTCATACTTAAAATTAAACAACTTGTAACTTTTTGTTATACGTTTAATACGGTATGTGAATTCCATTCTCTGTCCAGTATTTTACAAGAAAATAACAATGTTTCTAGAACATTTTGAAAAGAAAAATGTGTTTTTAATTCTCAGATTTATCTTGCCCTAGGCTAGTGACTAGTGGCTTAAATGCTGTATGCTGTCCCACCAATATGACAATAAAATACTACTGTAACTGTAGCTTTGCATGCATCATCATAACAGAAGTACCCGATCTATAAATGTCTCTCTTACTCTGGATAATAAAAGGGGATCTGTTATGGAGAGGTCACACTAAGAGATCTCATTACAGTGCCACATCTCACAAATCTAGAAATATTCACTCTTATCCTCAGCCAGGCCTTTCCTCATCCATCCTCTGCTACACTGTGTGCACCAAGTATGAGCCAAAATCAACTTCCTGCTCCCCTCTCCCTGTTTACTGCAACAGTTGAGAAGAGGAAGACAAAGATCTTAATACAGCGATTAATCAAGAGCACAGCGTAGTCTTCTAAGAGCACTGTATCTTACCTGATTTGCTTACCATCCACATGAACTGACTTAGTTATTGGATTTAGTCAGCCGTAAAGCCAGGCCATGTTGCAGAGTTTTCAGAAAATCAACGAACAGCCTCCATTTGGACAAGCATCACAAGTAACATCTGATTTGGACAGGCTAGACAAAACAAATTAGCGAGTGCCTGCGGTCAGTAGAGAGCGGACTAAAATGGACCCAACAGAGGGTTTGCTGTTCCGACACAGGTCCAACGCCCCCATGCTTCCGTAAACACAAACCTACCACCTGGGTTTGTAAATGCAGGCTGAAAACAGGCCCACTGACTGTACAAAAACATACACCCCTCATGACTCAGACTGTTCTCAAGTGGATACAGTCATTCCGAGCATGCTTTGGTGTTAATTTTGGTAGTGGTGGAAATGATGCAGTATTGAAGCTTCAGTGTGTGTTCTGAATGCTATGTTAGAAATGCATTAAAATACAACCTTGTCTTCACTTTCTTAAAAAACGCTGTTTTGTCCCGGATACCAGAGGTAGCATTTATTATACATTTTATGCACTCATGCAGATTTAACGAGTCTGAAGCTTCCAATATGCTTCTTCAGAAGTGCTTGCTGGATGGTCAAACTGCTTTGGAAGATTCTTCCACCCATACCTCTCCGACTGGAAATGTGCGCCATTACCTCCATATTTAAATAATATCACACAGTGCTTTGAGTTCAATGCTAATGTCAGCATGCTAACATGCTCACAATGACAGTGCTAACATGCAGATGTTTATCAGGAATAATGTTACTATGTTCGCCATCTTGGTTTCGTGTGTGAGCACACTAATGTTTGCAAATGAGCACTAACCAATTAACCATTAGCACCAATTACAGCTGAGGCTGATATGAATGTAATTACATTAACTGCCACATTGCATATAGTCTCTGTTATTCTTTTATAACTTGTACTTGTTTATTGCATGTTTTTATATTCATATAGGTTTATGTCTGGCACCTACTCACCAAAGCAAATTCCTTGTACGTGTAAAAACTACTTGGCCTTAAAGCTGCTCCTAATTCTGATTAATTTTTTTTAGATTATGTATTTAATCAAAAACCAAAGTATTGGACAAATTCAAATTTTGACTTCAAGATGGCGCTAGATGAAAAGTCAGGAAATCACCAATTTCATTTCATTTCATTCTGAGGCGAACATGAACATCTGTACCAAATTTCAATCCAATAGTTGTTGAGACATTTCACTCAAAACCACAAATGTGAAACTAATAATGGCGCTAGAGGAAAAGGTAGTGCAATCACCAAAATCCTTGGGGTTTATCCTCTGAAGACTATGCCCGTATGTACAAAATTTCATGATAATCTATCAAATGGTTGTTGAGATATTATCTCTGACTTTGGACCATAATGGTGAACAAACCGACCAACAGGTTGACATTGCCGTCCCTAGAGCCACGCCATGGCTAAAAATGAACTTGAGTAATGGCCTTCCAAAGAGACACTGACCCTTCATATGCTGAAAGTGGAAATAAATTGCATCATCCTGCCCAGGAAACTTGAAGGAAGTCTGAATCACTGAACTTCCCATGAGTGCGAGTAACCATTGTTCACTTCATTTGTTTTGTTTTTGCCCTAAGTCACAATCAAGAAACTCAATTCCCAAGACATTCCACTCTCCATTTTCCCCACAGCACAGCATCAGTTGTCTGAAACTCATCCCCTCCACAGCAGTATATCAGATGGATCTATGCTGCTTTTCAGTTGTAAAAAAAAAAAAGAAGTGATTTTTGTTTTACAAAGATTCAGATAAGGAACAGTTCACATATTAGTCAAATAGATCTGGTCTTTTCAGCAAAACATTGATGAGTGATGTGTTTAACTGTATTATTTCTGGGCTGTAGCAGATACCACAGCACTAGCTAGGCGTAAAGCATCAAGAGATATGATACAGTAAAGGCCTGAAAGGGGAAACTGTTTCTCGAGCAAACCTGTAAATTCCTAACAGATTGAGCTTCTTGATTGAAGGCCTTGTTTTTGGAAGAGTAGTTGGAAAAAAAACTTGTAACAGTGTACGATTTGTTTCAGGTCAAGTACAGATAACATTAGCAGACTGACAATGGGGTCACTGATCTGAGTTTTCCTTGTAACAGAGAAGCACGAAGGTCTTATCGGAGAAGTCTGTGAAGTACAGTGCAGCTCTTGTTTGCCAGCTTATGCATAGCCAGGCGTAATGGTGTACCACATAGTTTTGTGTTCAATCAACTACAAATGTGGATGTTGAGATCTTAGAAGATCAACAGTCAAAAAGAAAAGATACTTGGACTCTTTTTAGTGCTGATAAAATATTCTTGCCTGTCTCATCTGCAAAATTTGGAATTGACCTTACAAAATAAGACACCCTGAACTAGACATCTCTTCTTTGCTGTACAGGGTCGTACGCCACCATAACACCACAAATAGAAGCTTATTCAGTCTGATACGGCAGAGCAGGATGACTTCTGCAGATGTAATCTTCAGGTGCGCCAGTCTCATTTATCTGTCATCCTCCCAGGGCTTCGGAGAGCGTCTTTATCAGGGTCCCACAGAAAGGAATCCGCAAAGACTGCAGATGAAATATGGAGGGATTGGTTTCAGCAGAATCACTCTCGGCAGCCCTGAGAGGAGGAGATAATTACCACTTTGACAAGCTTTGATCACAGGTACAGTTATTCTCAGAATGTCTGTGTTGATAGAACAATGAGATGACAGCTTCAAAATTTAGATGAATTTGCTGTAGTTTCTCTCTCCCCCGTGATTAGATTCTGAATAGAAGCTCTGTCTAGCGCATGGAGGGACAATAACAAAATGAGTGTAGTTGACGTGGCATGGTTTAGCTGTCCATAACTCTCTTTTGATTTGCAGAAGTGGAGAAAGGGGGTCTGATGATGGCCACTGAAATGTTATGGGCGCGGCGGGGGGGTGGTAGTCCTGGGTAAGTCATCTGTGCCCTGTAAATGCTGTGGGTGGAATGAGTCACTGTGGGTGCTTTTTTGTCAAGAGGCAGCAAATTATTCAATAAAATGACAGAGGGATCAGTGTGCTGGAGTCAGTTTTAGCAAAGTAGGAGGTGTGGAGTCATGATGGGTAACGCTGGCGCGAAGAAGAAAAAAAAGACCTCAAGGTGAAGCTATAGCCTCACCGCAAAGAAGAAAGGTTCAGTTTATTGAGATCTCTTTGAAAATGCATCCAGACCACAGTGCAGCCCTAAAGCAAACACGCCTCCTACACTTGCTGCCTGGGCTAAACTCAGATACAGCATTTGTTAGCAGGGCCACCCACTTGCAGGAAGGAAGATTTCTTTGTGTGTGTGTGTGTGTGTGTGTGTGTGTGTG
>JAPMOB010206602.1:6241-24285 GCA_029875015.1 Lepomis gibbosus | reverse complement strand
TATATATATATATATCCCATGTCTGTATAGAACTGAGAAATGTAGGTGTGTTCATGCAATCTTAACATGTGGCACGGTCTGTTAGCTGTGCCAGAGGTAATGGCCAAAACGGGAGACATCAGGTGTTTGCGCATGTAGTGCTGACAGCCCATAGAGAATTGCCTCTGCTTGTCAATTAGACAGCGTACATAGCTGGATGACTTCATCTGGTTTGTGAGCACCTGAGTCCACCATATATAGTCACAGGGCTATCAGGGGAGGCAGCTGTCACAGCAGCCAGAAAACACACACACACACACAGAGTGTACAAAGTGGTCTAATGTTAACTCAGGTGAATATTGGCTTAGAGGAGGATGTGGGGTGTTTGTCTGGTCTAAATGCCACCTGTCATCTTTGCTGTAATGGAACAAAGGCAAGGTACACAAAGCTCCTCACCAGACAACAGTATTACATTGAAATGCCATGATGCATTGACAACACTTTGAAGCAAAGGGGATAACTGTTAGCAAACCAATGAATACTGAATGTTAAGCTAACATGGCTGAAAGCTTTGACTACACTCTTTTTAAATACTTCTCACATTATTGTCTGATATCACAAAAAAAAAGATAAATTCTGCTCATACCGTTCTGTGCTGCTTCTGTCATCTCTTCTCAAACAGATGACACATATAAAGTTTTACAAGTTACTTAAGCTAACCTGTTTGCTTTCTACGACAGTTAGTATTGCAGGCACGGAAAAGTAATGTACATCTATGGTGATGGCTGTTGTTGCTAGCCAGGTGTTCCTTGTTTGTTCAGCTTCAGGTGACGCTCGTCTGCATTAAAACATTCAATGAGCTTTAATTGCCTCTGCAGGTGATGACTCAGAAAGAGGCTCGGCAAGAGAAAGAGCGAAGGATAGAGAGATAAAAACAGAGCAGGGCTATTCCCATTGAGCCACTGTGACTGAAAGTCATCCATTAAATCAAAAACAAAATAAATTAAACAAGAAAAATAAAGTGAAGAGAACATTCATTTATCTCCTTGTGCAAAGTGAGGATGGATAACCCACTTTGAGTCAGTTCACATAAATTACACTTGATGTGATATATAAATAAATGTGTTCTGTGTTAGGGTTTATTAAGCTCATGGTTTAACTCTGAAGTTTAAACTCTCTGGCAGCTGTGAGTCATGGGGCATGTGTGTGCAAGTGTGTGTGGTGGTAAAGTAGGATTGTGTGTTAGTGTGTGTACTCCTGCCGTCCTGTTATCTCCACATCCTGTCATTGTAGATGAGGTGAGAGAAGATGTAACACAGGCCTGACTAATTTATCAGTGAGCCAAAAGACAATTCAGAGTATGTGCAATACTATAACTATGTAGGCTCACACACATAGCTAACACAGACATGTTAACGCACATAGACACAAACATAAACATCTGTCACTGAATCAAACTTTAAAACAGCTTGTTAAAGAAACACTGCAAAATCTTGTGAAAGGCATGTTTTCTTACCAGGATACAAAAACTATCGACTAACAGAGCCCACACGTTGTCAGCAATGAAAATAGTGCACACACACACACACACACACACACAGAGGCCACAGTTAAGTAAAGGTAACTCCAAATTCGACGACAGCTATGCTAGTTAATATGACCTTCATGAGTAAAAAGCCAATAGTTAAACTTATCAATATATATGTTCAACAAGCATGAACATGTAGAAAGCAATTTTTTAATCTGCTTTGTCCACAGTCTTTTATTGTCTATATAATGTTAGCTTGGCAATTAGTGAAATGGTTCAAAAAACCTAAATTTAAAGCTGTCTGTCTGTACCATTGACTGGTCTGTGGTTTAACTGTCAAGCTTAGTTTGCCATCTACCTTAAAATTAACATCACCCAGTATTTTGATGTCATGTGGCACTGAGTTTATATAGTGACCTTGCTGTTGTAAATTTTAATGTTGCTATAACATTTAGTTATGTTAAAAAAATCAGTTCTGTTCTGAATTTAAAGACAACCAGGCAGCTAATATGCACACACTTATTAACATTATTTGTTTATTTATTGCAAGTCATGTCATCATCGTAATGGTGTAAAGAACAATGTTATCGCACATCGCAGATTTTCCTCATATCGTGAAGGCCTAAATGAAAACAACATCTCAACTAAATCAGAGAGTACAGCAATAGATAAAAACATTTGAGGGAATAATTTTCAAACAAGCCCCAGACTAAACATTCAATGAAGGAAAAAAGTGATTAAAAAAACAGAACACTTGTCTTGAAGCTCGGGGCAAAAAAGGAACAAGCTAACAGCCCCCTTAGCACCCATGCAACTGATGGGCACTTCTCTCTCCTCCCCCTCCTCCTCCTGTACCATATGGATCTAATCGGCCAAGAGCTGGCCAGCTGGGACCTCCAACAGTCACCTGTGAGGGAGGAGGAGGGGAGTGCAGAAGAGACTGCTGGAGCCTCCTCCACTAAGCCATGGTAGCCCCCCTCCTCCACACACACACACATTTCTGCCTTCCCTCTCCAAGGAGAGGAGGAAGGAGGAGGACGTGGAGGGGAGGGGAGGCACGAGGCGGCTGAATGCAAGCGAGTGGACTTAAATGCCGGAGAGACAAAGGCTGCACCTGGTCCCCGTCCGTCCACACACACCACCACAATACAGCACACATCTGTTCCTCTATCATGCGCTCCCTCCTGACCTCCACCCACATACACACAAACACACACACACTGCAAAGACAAGGGTGCATGCACCAACACTCACACAACCACATCCACTTAATTCGTCAGTCTCTCAGTTTCGGGTTGTTGTTGTAATCTCACAGCTAGACAACAATTTCAAGGACTTTATTTTAGAGGCCTTTGGTGAGTGTATGGTGTCAAATTTCTGAAACTCAGGAGTCCCCTCTGCTTATTTCAATCAACATGATTTATCTTATTGCTCCCTTGTGATTGACACCCCATCACTGCCCCTTTACAGTTGCCCACTTCCACATAAGCAGTCTCTATACTGTATACTATATATATTTAAAAATCATTCATACTTCATACATTATTTAAATTAAGTTTTGTATAAAAGTAAAAAGTAATTTAAATTTTTCTCACTACTATTACATTTTAACCAAGGTTAGCCCAAAAGCTGCCTATGTATTATGACAGTAACACCTTCACAGACTGTGCAACAGTGTTAAACAAGCACAGACAGGAATAAGAAATTAGTCGGCAAATTAGAGGCGCCAGGGGTGGAGAAGGAGGGATGTACGCAGGGAGAGAAGGATGGAGGAGGGAGGGAAAAACAAGGATAGAAAATACTGTTTTCATTTGGTTTCATCTGAAAGACAAGTCTAGTTGTCAGACTCAGAGCCAGGCTGTTTTTCTTGGCTCTCATTACCACCTTCCAGCCCCGTAGACTACATATTTGGACAAAACCCAATATCAACACTCTGCTCCTCACTCTGCTGGGAGGGAGAGATGGGGAGGTGGCATGGTTGACAGTAAGAGGGGAAGCTAGAGAGAAAGATGTAGACAGATGTGAATGGGAAAGGAGGGAGAGACACTTTTTGGAGGAAGAGAAAGGGGGGAAAAATAAGAACTCTAGGTTAAAGAAGGGACAAAGAGACAAAAAAACATGTATGTTACTTTTCAGCACACGTGTGAAGAGGCACAGATGTGTTCCTGAAGTGAACCCGTCACATGACACAATGATGGTGAGAGAAGCCCTCGCATAACCTCGTCACTCAGTGAGATAATTACAATAACACTGCTGTAATCCAGCATGCCACATAGTGAAAAAAAAGGGACACAGGCATGGAAATGTACTTAGTGGCAGAGTCAGAGAGAAACCGAAAGAGGGGACGGCAAGGCAGACAGACGTCGTCCATAAAAACTGAGAATGAGCAGTAAAAGAGGCACAGTGATGTGATGCTGGAAGCAAGGGAGGGAGAGGAGGTTTGGCAGAGGTTGGACGGCGAGAACGGACAGTGTCCACGTGTACATGAGGTCAGGCCGCAGGGAAAAGAGCTAGGAGAATATTCTGGATGGGATTTGAAGTTAGTGATTTCAACAACACTCCAAAACTCTACAGAGAAAGTGGGACATACTTCAAATGTTTGGGAACATCTTCACGCCCTATCACTGTTTTAGCCAGGACTGAAACTTAATGTGATATTAACACCTATTATAATGTAACAAAGTGGAAGGAAACATTGTCTTTATGTTCTGAACATGACACCTTGAAGCACTAACGATGACACACTTCCAAGGCTTGGATTGGGATGAAACTCTCTTGGTTAAATCAGTATGAAATATGAGTAACTGCATGAAAAAATATCTATTTCTTTGGTAAAGAAACTTAACATACACCTAGTGTTATTAAATAATCCAATACACTCCCATGTTCCTATGTTGAACATAGTATTAAAGGAACGTATTGCTGGACTCAGCCTCTGCTGCAGGCTCCACTGTCATTGGGGCAAATGAATGCATGTTATTCAGTGGCAGAAATTTTAAACACAGACCCGTACGCCTGCAACACACATATTTGGGCTGCAAGGAATAGAGCTGGAAGTGGATGTGTGTCATCATGTGCGTGTGTGTTGGCCCCATTTACCAGGTGTCGGGTTTGTCAGAGACTTAGCGCAGGACAGTTATCCTTTTAGTAACACACACACACACACCTGTGAAATGGCTTGCCTGAGGCACGTGTACAAACACACCCACAGGAATAACAACTGTGACGTTGCAGGGACAGTTTGAATCTGTCAATCGTGACCTAAACCCACAAAAGCTGTGATGCACACACACTTACACACATACGCGGATTCTCTCACACCAGCTCCCTGTCTCCAAGGCCAGTAGATTATCTGCGTATCTGGTTACAACACTTCTCCGTAACTAATTGGTTAGCCTGCCCATCATTCATCATGAGCCTGGTGATTCTTTAAAGCTAAGACTACAATGGGAAAAACAATCAGCAATAGCATTTATGGAAGCACGACACCTTTAAAATAAAGCTGTATTGTGCTTATTTTCTTTAATTCCCCTAGTGAAAGTTTATTCACAGGTTGAAAGAAAATCATAGGATGTCAGAACAGACTTATAGAGCTCCCCTGACATACAGTGAAGATGTATATCATCATGTGTATCTGGAAGATTTAGACTGGGTGGCTCCTTTACATTATAAACCCAGACAATCTACTTAACACTGCAGTCAGGCAGAATACTGTTTTTCCTCAGGTCCATACTTCGGTAGACATACTCATACACACACTCTGAACTTGTAAGTTACGATAGTCCATAAAACAAAATATGAGCTCTAGACTCGAGAAAACAAAGCGCACATTAAGACTGGCCTGTTTCAGACCAGGTGTCAAGAGGCCTTTACAGCCAAATAGCCTGGAATCAGGTCCAACCAGATGTTGCTATCACCACGGGCCACGCTGAAGACATTTACATGGCCTTTCTTGACCGAGACTGAGGGTGTTGGTACTATGAGTCAATAGGCTTTGTGTTTAGGTTCATCGCAAGACCTAAACTTTTACATTTCACCGACTTTTATCCAGTCAGTAAAATGAATAGGTAGGTATAGTATATATGACAGTTGATGGATGTAAACAAGTTGTTTTGGTCAACTTCCCTGTCAGTTTTGAGAATCTCAAACATCTTTTGATACTTAAAAAAAATTAAATACTTTGTATATCAGGTTGTGCAAGCTCTGTATCTTTCTGATTAGGCTTTCAAAAATATACTGCCTGGAAAACATCTTGTGAAGCTCATGAAAAATGAGTCACATCACTGAGCAACCAAGCAAAGCTCAAACAATTCTACTTTATATAGTTTGTATTGTAGGAAAACAAAGACATTATCCTTTCCCCGAGCATGTACTATACAGATGACTAATCCGTCACCCTCAGGTTTTGGGGATGCAGTGAATCAAAGCTGAGCAGTAGGTATGGTCCATAGAGTCCATAAACAAAGCTGTGGGCAAGCTTAGCCCAGCTGTATAAAAGACAAGAGCTCAACAGCCGCTGAGAGAGACAGATAAGTAAAACAAAGAGGCCAGCTGTGCTCAAAACAATGAGGAGAATGAGACAGAGATAGCTGTGGAGGATGAGTGTGTGTTTGTGAACGTGTAGGCAGAGCTGTTTTGATGAGTGTTATTGTTGTGTATGCATGCTGTATGGGTTTGAGTGCACATATGTTTAAGAACACAGTGTATTTTTTAGTATATGTTCTGACAACCAGCACAATTTCTGTTGATGGTGAAGTAGGATTATGTTTAAAGTTTCTAGTCTCAGCAAAGAAAAATGATAACAAGGAAGCTTTTGTTAGTGAAAACACCCTCATTTACATCCACACATTCTCAGACGGAGAAAGAAGGAAAGGAAGAGAGAGTAAATAATGACTATGACAGACAGTTCATAGAGGGAGGCTGCACTACCCATTTCTTGTCCACCCACAAACCCAATAACACAAGCAAATACAATATTTTTGCTCTTCCAAGTAATCATGCCTTTTGGGTTTTACTTTGGAAAAACAACACCGTCTTTCCAAGAAAGTTACACAAGTTTAAATGCATCCTATTGAATGATCCTTCTCTCTAACTATGTGTCAAATAACATTCAAATTGCTGTGTCAAAGTGGAGCTACTACTGCTGAACACAATATACTCTGTACGTCTATGGAGATTTGAGCACTTTAAAAAAAATCATGATCATAAGTCAGCAAAAGTGATGGTAGCCATTTCGGGCCAACAAGCTCAGACAAACCGTGTATATGCTACCTGTAAGCTAAAAGAGTTGAACTAGCTTGCAAGCTGAAGACACAGATGCTTTTTCTTGAGAATTGCGGGACTAAACAATAGCTAATGGCTAACAGATTTCAAATTTACATTCAGTAGCCAGAAAAATCGCCAGTGGGATGCTCATGTTGACCTGTATCTGTTTGAGGAATAAGTACTATCAGTACTATTTCGCAGATATATATGCAATCAATTAACCTCAATTCAAAACTTGAATTCAATTGAGGCCATTTCACAGCCCATTCAAGCTCTCAGACAGCACCAGTCCAGTAAATAAATTCTTGACTTGGGTCACTGAGTGGGTCTCTCAGGCCAGGAAAGGGTCACTAGACCCCTGCAAAAGACGTCTGACTCATGCACTTAGCAAAAGGATGGGGGCTCCCATACAATGTCAATGGGGCTGCAAAAGGAGAGATTAGGGAGCGCAGGTGGTTAGATGTTCATTGACACAGATATGCATCTCCATACTTGCTAACACACACACACACACACACACAAACACACACACACAGAGTGCCATTCACACAGTCAGGAGAGGTGAACGTGATGAAACAATCTTTCCGAGCGCTACTGACTGGGGGACTGAGTGAGCAGTTTCTGTTGAGTAAATGACCTATCCCTTTCATGTCCACACACACAAACACACAACCTCTCATTGAACCCCTGGGGCCAGATATCACAGTTCTCACCACTGGAACTAATAGACCACTTCCTGCATCAAACTCTTGAAGCAGCTGCTCTGTGCTTTGTGTATGTGTGTGTGTGTGTGTGTTGAAAAAGTGCGTATTCTGTGGATGAATTCTTCAGATAATAGCGTGGTGAGCAAGGGTCATGGTGGTCTGTCAGCAGGGAAAGTCACAGCTGGGAGTGAGGTCAAAAAGGAAGGGGGAAAAAATTACAGAAAAATATAAGACAAGCAACCTTGTACTTCAGCAGACACAATGTCTACAAGACACCTGGTACGCACATGCACACACACTCACTTCCTTGACTCAACCACACACTTATCAAGTATGTGATCAAAAGCTTCAAAAGGCACATAAATCCCAAAACAAATCCAGTAACTACCCATCAGAACTGAACATCACATCCTTCTTGCTTTGCATAAACACATATACAAACACACAGACTAATACACACACAGACCAGTGCCTGCTGTCAGGAGTGTGACAGTGTCCAGCAGACCAGACAGGGGTCTCTGGCGTGAGGCTGTGCAGCCGACAGCTAGTCGCTCCTATCTCCCTGATGGACTGGCCTGGCCTTGTATGACACTATCCAGGTCTCTCTGCCTTTTTTCTGTCTGCTTGTCCCTCACACACCTAGTCCACCTCCCTTCATACTCAGAAACATGAACACATTTCTTTTCACCCAAGCAAGCTACTGCAGATGGGTAACTTGTGCACATCAGAAAATGATCTTCTAACATTGTAACTCAAGTTACTTATTCACAATATTCATGTTACAGTAATGTGGCATTTGCACTCTGTTGGGATCCACATTCCCACTGATGTCGGTGTTGTATAACATGTCGGCACAGCATGAAAGACAGACACAGCAGTTCCTTTCCTCTTCCCATATGTCTGGGATACAGTACAACAGATGCACACGTCGTCTTTACCTATTTTCTTCTGCTCTGCTTGCCATGTGGAAAAACTGATTACTATCTGAGTAAATGACAGCTGAGAGAGGCAAGTCCCTTTCACACATGGAGCCAATCACATTGGTGGGTTTATTTATACAATTGAAGTAGCAGTTTTTGATGTTTACACAAAAGTATTACTTTTAGAAAAAGAGACACATCATAATCATTCCAGTGAGATTCGGCTTTTCTTCTACTTCCACAAGTGGAAGCAGATGGGGGGGATCAGGGGCGAGTTGAAAAATAAAGAAGGCTCCATGTTCGGGCTGCTGGACCTGGGAATGTAGCTGGTTTTGTGCTCACTAAAGATGTGAGGAAGGTTTTCTGGAAAAAATCCTAAAACCTCAGATGTCCAACTGCCACAGCCTCCTTTTCAAAAAATCTGCTACTGTTAGTGATGTTACCACATGATGCCAAATACTGAAATGGCCAGAACATTTCTGGGTTGAGGTGCATTTTGGGAAAGGGGCTATATGGAGTGACAAAACCAGAAAAAAGGAAAGGGAACATTTTGATTACCTCTACGCAGTTGCTCTGAGAAATTTGTCCTTAAAACTAAACATCTCAATAACACTCAAGAAATTTAAAACCTTCAACAAGAAGATAACAAGAGTCTCCAAAGCAATCGGAATTTTGTGCATATTGCAGCAGAAGCTTTTTTGCACTGTTAAAGGAAACAGGCAGACAAATGCATCCCTCCTTCCCTCCTACCTCAGAGGACATGGATGAAGAGATAAAGAGGAAAGGATGAGGCACCATCTGTACAGCACAGAGCAGCTTTGGGAATTAGAATGGAACACACACACACTAAGCACACAAATGCACTGCTTGCAAAAAGTACACACTCACTCACACAAATTGAGACACATTCACAGAAAATAGACTCAGAAAGAGACGACACAAATTGTTGAAATTCCCACTCTTTGCTCCTACCTCCTCTCTAGTAGAGTCCACTCTTCAGTCCTTTGAGAAAGTCAGCTGCAGTGGCGGGGTTTTGCTTTCTTATCCTTTCCTTTTTGTCTCTTTCTGTGACTCCACGCCTTCATATGTCAGGCATGTGTTTGCATTCCCACATATGTGAGCTCCAGTGTGGCGAAGGCCAGAGCCAGAGACACAGATGGCACCCAGATGGAGACAGATAACTGAGCAGACCAGCGCAACGCTGCACTACACACACACTCACTATCTCTCTCTTACTTCCTTTGTGTCCTCGCTGTTCTCTCATGTGACGCTCTCTCTATCACTCTTACGATCTCCTTCGCTCGATCTGCCTCCGCTGTTGTATTATTTTCGTTAACTTGCTCTCACTCTTTCTCTCAATGAATTTGCATCCTCTCTGGTGCTCGCTCTCTCAAGCTCTGAGCTTCCCACTCCCTCAGTCTCTCTCTCTTTCGGCTCTAGCTCCTCCCCTGTTTTCCCACACACTGTCCTCTCCTCGGTTTTCATGGGCTGGGTGCTCCAGTAGACGTCACAACCCCCCCACCCATTCCCCCATGGATCCTTGCCAATCATCCACTGCTGACTGGCTCTATTCAACCTGCATTCACCGGCAATGGCCCCTGCAATTAACATAACTAATTGCTTTGGCACCTAAAGGCTAAACAAGAGGCCGTGCCAAGGGAGACAAAAGTGTGTGTGCATCTGCATGTGTGTGAGGGAGGGGGTCCTCTGCAACCCCACTCCCCACCACCCCCCACTTTACCCTTTCAAGAGAAGAGGGGATCTCCCTTTTAAATGTTTTTATACTAACACTACCCCCCCCCCAAGGCTCTTTCATTGATGCCCTCTTTTGTCTCAGCTTCTTAATGTGGCTGGCTCAGCCCTGCCTTGCCAGCCAAGCCATTGGGGGACACTTGAGGAGCATAAATGAGTTATTCTTCTCTCCTCCTCTACTCTCTTATCCTGTGCGCTCCATCTTCACTGAGTTAAACTTAAATCACTGTCTGATTTATGCCTCGCACACAAGTGCTGCTGTAGAGACAATGCAGGTTAAGATAATGGAGCATGGCTGAGATTGGGCAGCCCTCGTGTTTTATTCACTCCTGCCTATTATTCCCGTCACCAGTTTAGGCCTACTTCTAGAAAGTACAGAGGATGGTACTATATTCATTCTAAGCCTGGGGTAAATAAGACATTAATCTGTTTTTAATTAGACTACTGACAATTGAGAGAACATGATCAACGTGTGAGACTCCAGAAGCACTTGGCTGTGTAAACAAACAAGTAAATGCTGTCGGATAAACACAAACAGCTCATTAAGAGAAGGCGCTGCCCCTTCTCTTCACTGTCATGCACAACTGAATACACACTTCTGAACACCACTGAATAACTTTAGGTATAATACTATAAAATGGGTTTGATTTCTTTTCTGCCCTTAAGGACCACTGGGAAAAAATCCACTCTAAAGTGATCTAATTGTTTCTAAGAAATCACAAAAAGCCTTGTTGGGGTTTACTATATTTCTATAGGCTGTCAAAAATTGGATTTGACTGAATGATCACCCATAATAACCTCTATGTCCCCTCCTCTCTTCATATAGGCCTGCTTTATTCAGGGTGCATCTGGTCAGCCAGCAGGCTCAGAGGCATGGCCAGGTGGTGTGAGAGAGGGAGAGAGGGAGGGGGTGGAAAGATGGAGATATGAGGAAGGCCTGGCATCCGAAGCTTGATACTGTAACCCACATGCTATTGTTGCACATAGTAGGTGTTGAGCTGCAACTGACACCACTGGTGGACAAAGGCTACTGGAAGATTTAGATTGAAAACCCAGGTGTAATGACACAGGTGGCTGCTTCCCAGCTGGCATTCGACTGACATTAAACGTTTTCGTTGAAATGTCAGTTTATAAAAAAACATTAATTCAACTTCAAAGTAATGTTGAACACCAAATACTTGAAGTTGTGTTGTTAACTTGCTACTGATTCAACATAGGAATATCTAATTTTTTTGAGTTGTACGTCAAATTAACATTATTTTTACATCCATGGCTTTTAATCATTTTTTTGACACAGTAGAAAAATAACGTTCCAACATCCATACAATGCTGATCAATTGTATGTTGAAAAAGTGTTGATCCATGAATAATGATACAACGTTGAATGATCAACTCTGAATTAAAAGTTGTTTGAGTCGTGATAAAAGCGCTTTCTACATCTCCGTACTTTGAGAGCAACTCCAGTCTGATTGACAGGGCTCTCAAGTTTTAAAGACAGGCAAGAGTGGCATCCTCCCATGCTCGATGTGTGACACTTGAGAGATAATTTTGGAACGTCGTTTAATACAAGGGCTCGATTGGAGGCCGGCGGTTGTCCATCACACAATGGCGGTGACTAGAACTGGATTCTATTGGCTCTGACAGTTCCAAACAATTAACACCCACTTGCGCATGCACGAAGTGGGTCTGTGTTGTCATCGTCAGGCTAGCAGATGGACTGGTTCGGACTGAATTTGGGGGTAACAGCTCAAATGGTGAGCAAAGTTTTTGAAGTCACATTTTTTAACTAGAAAATTCCTAAATACATTTTGAGTGCGCCTGACTCTGGCCCATATATTAATACGTATTGTGTTAATTAATCTTGTGTGTATGGGAAGACTACGTTAGTTTAATCACCGTTGTGTACAAGCTAACTGCCAACCGCCGTTCTGTGTGTGTGTGTGTGTGTGTGTGTGTGTACGGGCAGACTAGTTTAACCGTGAACCGCTGTTGTGTCCTAGCTTAACCACCAACCGCCGGGGCAGACTATTTTAACCGCAAACCGCCGTTCTTTGCTAGGGAGTGTGTGGGTGTTTGGGATGTCTCTGTTGGTCGAACATGGCACATTGACACTTTCCATCCACAAACTTTAAAAATAAGGTTGAGATTTCACATTCTTCTTCCTTCTCTTTTCCAGAGAAGAACACCACCTGAAAGTCTCCTTCAACGGTGAGTTGTACCCATACTTAACCCATCCATTTATTTGAATCTGAAAGTAACTGTAACCTCTAAAACTAAAAAAAAATCATTTAAATTTAAATACAGGTTGATGTGGAAGATATTATTTAAAAATGATGAGCAGACTGCCTCATTTGATTGAATGTTTTTATGACTTATTTTCAAATTGAATGATTTTCTTCATAAAACATTTAGGCTTAAAAATATTTAGTTTTTATTTTCACTCCCAGATGTATCACAAAAAATGGAGATGACAAAATGCAAAATTACGCGCATTGGTGGAGTCTAGTGACTGATTAGAATCCAGATCCCTCAAATGAGAATCCAGGTCCCTCTTTTGCAGATAGCCCAACAGACATACAGACACAGGGAGCAGTCTGATACAGGAGAAGACGAGTATCGAGATGATCACCACCTGCCAGACAATGATGGTGAAAGTGATTCAGAAATAGTCGCATGGGGCCTATAGAGCGTGCACAGTATTTTTTCATCCGGGTAATGTCTTTACAGCAGGTAGCGCCTTTTCCGGCTTCATGCACTTCTGAGGTGTGTGTGTTATGCTAATATAGCTACCCCGGAGGACAACAAGTGCTATAAAAAAACAAAGACAATAAAAGGGTTAAATAATTAGTAAAGTGCAATAAAAAATCATTTTCTAAAGTGCTGGCAAAGTTACATTATGACAATTGGCTTGTTCACCTTGGTGACCACTATAGACTCCTCGCCCTCAATATGTGCCTGCTTTGTGGAGGTCTGGACTCTACTGACCACTTTTTCTGATTTATATTTTTAATTTCTTGTTGCTCCTTTTCAGAGTAAACATCTGAAGAGGTTGGGAAGCATTGATGCTGCAGACTATGTTAAGAAGTCAATGGTTGCGTAAAAACTTTGTTCCTTTTTTGCATTACTTTATAGTGATTATGTTCCCTGTCATATACTGTCGTGCACTCCCCCCACCACTTACTCGCTCTCTGCTACATTTTCATAATGAACTTGATTACAATATAATATTCTAATATAAATCTGTTTTACCGTGGCAGAACTATGACAAATAAAATGATGGCCATAATGAGCCTCAGAGGAAGAAGTGGGAAGGTTGCCTTCATGAAGACCTGTCTCTACAAGATAATTTGTGGTGAGTTTGCTTTAAGATAGTAGTTTTGTAACAATGTTTTAAATAACTGAATATAGTAAGCAGAATGATTCAAAAGAAAAATTATTTTAGTTGGAGGACTCTATAGAGCATGCTCTAATATTATATATAATACTCCATTCTGGGCTCTAGACTAACTTCTCTACACTGGTTGCTACCAACTGCCTTTTGTTGCTCGCCCAAGCACATGATTGTCAATGACCTTGCGCGTTGATAAATACTAATTTATATACTTGAAACATTGGCAATGCCACAAAAGTTGATTTTTGCAATTTTTTTTTAATTTAAGAGGTTAGTGTTTTCTAATACCTACTGATCTGTTTTTTTGTTTTTTTTTCCCTCATCAGACGCTGTCTTGAGTTCATTTGATACAACTACAACAAAAGTAGAAATATGCACCAGAGAGGATGGGTGGCGGTGGCAGAAAGAAGTAACAAGAAGGGAATATTTAACCAGCCGTGTTCAATGTTGCCCAATATTTGGGCTGTTTTATAAAGGTTAAAGTTCAACACGCATAAAATTATGTTGTGTGAAATTTTGCCACACTTGCAATCATGTAATAAAGCATGTTTCTTACGTCAGTGAAAAGTCTTTATTAATCTTCTTCCTGGTCTTGCTTTGACCAATTGGCTTCTTCCTAGCTGACTGTGCATGTCCGCAAACTTAGTGTTTATGTATCCATTTCAAGGTGTTTGGTGAACACATCAATACTTTAGTGAAAACAGTTTAACAAAATAAATGTCGAAAAGCAGGACTTTGGAATGACGTTGGTATTTAAACGTTGATTAGATTTGCAAAATCTAAACAAAATTCAATGGTTATCCAACACTGGCACCTGACCTTGATTCAACAGTGACTCGATGTTAAAATGCCAGCTAGGTTAGTGAGAATGCTAATTACAGTCCTTTGCCATATGCTGAAAACCCACTTTCACTCAAGTTACAGCTCAATAACCAAATCCAAGCTACATCATGTCTGATCTTTTTTTTTCATGATCTATTAAAGGGGCAGTATGTAGTTTCCAGTGACCACTAGCGGTGCGGTTCTAAGATTGCAACCAGGTGTGTGCTCGTACTTGTGCTCGCTCTAACTCTATCTTCAACTATGATCCGCATAACGCATAATCCGAAACACAACAACTTTCATATAGAAATCCTGCAATAAACGCAGGAACAACAGCATGCCGGCGGTAGCTTTTCACTAGTTTTATCAGCTGCAGTTTGAAGTAATCCGCGCTCGTTACATGATCACGGTACATTTAATGCATTTAGCCGACGTGCTACATTGTTAGCTCGCCTGCTGCTTTTCAGTAACCATCTTTACTATCTGTGAATCTGTCACCGGAGGCTCATCAATGTCAGCACAGATACATGTATTGGATGATAATGAAACGGGTAGTGAGCTGGACTGAATATTATAAGATTGTGTCACACTTTATAACAGTTAGACCGCAGTAAGTAACTTTACTGTAACTAGTGTTAGTGGATGGCTCCTTCTCTGTGTTGTGACCGTTTTGTTGCAGTGTTGTATATTATGTGGGTCATGTTAGTTACAGAAACTGAGAGGTGAAGAAGCTGTGTGAGTATTGGTAAAAAGACAATAAACCTAAAGTGAACATTACCAAGCAAACAGCGGCAGGTACGTGCTACTGTACCGTTTGCTGGCTGCATCACTATAGGATAACGTTAGTAAACAAATCGCTCCACATTTACTTTTTGCCGTTACCTGCCGTTATCCTTTCTTGCAGGCTAAATCAACAGTGGTATACAGGATAGTAACATGGGTTGCATTAGTTGTTGAAGTAATATGGAAAGCGATATAACTTTGCACTGGATATGGCAACTGCTCGCCGTTAGCCGGCAAGCTAACGTGACTTTCTCTGTGTTTCTCCAGCTTTACTTATGCTCACTTTGTTCTTACTCGACATTATCTGGACCTGTTTGGTCTGATGGGCTTCAGCACATAAAACTATTGTTGTTTTGTATCCTTACGTGGAGCCTGTGTTTTGTTGTGAGCTGGTTGTTTTATGGTGTTAGTGGACTGCCTGTCATTAGCTGCCGTGTTGTCGCTGTAGTGGGAGAAATGCTGTGTTCCACTTACCTCGGAAGTCGGAGGTCGGAGCTGGGAATGACGTCACACCGGAGTTGACGGCTTCAAGTTACAACCTCGCTCAGCCAGCTGTTTGTTTACAACTAGTCAGGTTAGCTATTGATACGCCAGTTGATTTAAAAAAAACGCATTATGCTGTATTTACTCTCACTAAACACTGTAGCAACACGTCCACAGACAGCTGTCGGACAGCACTTTGTGTACAAACATTAATATGAGTCACAAGTACACCGAAGTGCTAATAAACAGTCTAAACTACAGCTTTCACTAACTGTTGATACCCCGACAGCCATCTTGGATCACAAAGTCGGGGTAGTGCGGGTTGTTCTGACTTCCCGAGTCGGAAATCCGACTTCAGGGGGCGTTCCAGAAATTTCCAACTGGGAACTCAGAAATTCCAACTTCGTAGCAACGAAGAAAACAGGTGTGTGCCTCATTTACAAGTGAGTTTTGAGCCCATTTACAATAAGGCAATGAAAATTTGATTAATTTCATTGAAAAACTTACATATAGCCCCTTTAATGAAAATCACCTATTTTTTAAATTGTTCAGGCTAAATACTGTCAGCCTGAAGTGGTGTCTTGAAATAGTGTAATTACATTTAGAAAAGCAGGATACAGGAAAGGTCGCTTTTTAAAAATTGATTACACCAAAGACTAATCACAAAATCAGCTAATAAAATTTGAAAAAACGCAGGCCCCTCATTCATTTAAACGGTGTCAGTCTGTCAATGCAGCAGGGCTGTCCAATGTCCAATATCCCATGTCCAATCAAATACGTAGATAGACTGGATACATCTGAATGAATGAGAGGGCTGAAGTTGGTCTCAGCGGAGCCATACAAACCATTGTGTTGTATTTTGTTGTCTGCTAAGCCTTTAAATGCATTAATCTGTTCTCCAACTGGACTTCCTGGATAGTATTTCATTGTTTCTTGAAGCAACACACCCCCACCAATGCAAACCCCTGCAATGTTTCAGTGCAGGGCTGTTTTCCATCTGAATCTCTGCTTACCTTTGAATGAAAAGGAGAAACTGTGGGCTTCGAACTGTTTATGTAGACTACTAAATAAAGTGATCCGATAGGATGTACATTTACATGCCCTAAAGAAATGAATCATAATAGAGGTTATCTGATAACCGGATGTGACCTAGCTCTCTTAAGGAAGGAAGCATGGCCGATCTGGACAATGGGAAGCTAATGATTTTGGTGCAACAACACACGGAATTAATCACAGCCTAAAATTCTACCAAGATATTAGAAGAAAGGCTGAAATAGCAGGCAATCAGCACGGTGCTGAGTGGAATACCAGGTAGGTAAGATCGAAATGTATTATGCTATATTAGCTTAGCTAGCTATCTGGTTAGCTAGAAATTGAGGGGGTTACATGAGACCTTTTTATTCTTATTGGGCTTTCGGATTATTATTGGACTACTGAGGTCCATGTAAAAGTAGTTGTTGTGAGAGGTTGAATTATATAGTAGGTTTCATTTTAAGAGATCAATAAAGATGCAACAAGAAAAAAAGGATTTACAGGTAGCACACAAGTAGCATCATCTTTACGTGTGTGATCATCAAAGAGGTACTTACGACCCTGTATAGTTGTTGCATTCATCTTATTTTGTACACATGTACAGTATGTGTAAAAAATAATAGAAAACATGTTCAAATCCCACCAACTACAGAGCCGATCCCTATCTGGGTCTATCCGACTAAGTTAGCCTACACCTAACGTTTCATGGGGCTCTCCTCCTCGGTCGCAACCTGCTAAGCTGCGGCCAGATGCTGCCCTGACCCCGGGCTATCTTGATGGATAAAGCAATCATGGAAGGACAGCCACAGGACATGCAGTGTGCCAACAGAAACTAAGGACATTAACTCTGTCATTTTAGTTGGTTTTAGTTAGTTTTGCAAACCCACAATAGAGTTTTAGTTATTTTTTGTAAAGCCTCGTTTTTATTTCAGTTAACGACAATGTTTTTTCACATCTAGTTTTCGTTATTTAGTTTGCCTTTGTCAATGATAATAAACTTGGTGGTAACGCTCTTTCATGCTGAGAGAAGAGGTGGATGCAAATCTTGGCAGCTTACAACATCTGTTCTGACACATTATGCATCCACCTGTTAAGGACATTTTCAGACACTCATTGATCAAATGTGTTTATCACCACACATTTTTGCTAAATTTTAAGGAATGTTGCTTCTAATAACTGTAATAAAATATTAACAACTCTAAAGAACTCTAAACATTCATGAAATATATACTTCGAATCATTTATCACCATTGATGAGCCCCACAAAGGATATTATAGCGTTTAAAAGCACTATTTGGAAGTGCATGCAATTCTCGGCAGGCATGCAAAATTTGGCATAACACAGTGGGAGAAAACTTTTTTAAACTTTGCAATAAATCCACAGT
>JAPMOB010206600.1:0-22769 GCA_029875015.1 Lepomis gibbosus | reverse complement strand
TGTTCCGAATCAATTAATTACGTCACTTGTGTTCACACCACACTGTTGTAAAGCGGTCCAAATCGCGCACCCTTCCAGGGATTTCCTTACGCCATTACGTCACTATCTCATGCGTGCAGGTCGCGCATTCCATTGGGGGACATCTCCATGACAACAGTAACACAAAATGAATCGCGGGTGGACTTGGCGTTGCAAAGAGGTGAAACAGATGTTTGGTCAAGAAGGGACTGTGGGGGAAGTTGAACTTCCATATATGGTTTGTCCCAAAAGACACTGCGCACAAAATGTGATGACGTTTATCTCGGCTCACGTACAGCATAGTGAGATTGTTGTGTTCACATTTTACCAAACGAACTGGGCCAAAAGGGAAACGCCCCGTTGTTTGGGAACAACGTCTCCAATCAATCCAGGTGTGAAAGCACTAATTGCCCCTTGTGGGATTAATAAAGTTGATTGAATTGAATAAGAATCTGTTCATCGTTTTTCATGCCAATACCAAACCTACCAACCAAATACATTTTTACCGTACAATTACGTTGACATGTCGGCAGTGTGGAAGCATTTTTAAGTGTCTGAGAAAGATGTAAAAACAGCCGTCTGCAGACTCTGCTCTGCTGAATTTTCTCCTAGCACATCCACTCAATCTGTGGCTGACTTCTTAGAAAAGGCAACAAACGGTCCAACCGCTTTCAGTGTTTCACTCGTTTCTAAGAAGGCAATTAAACTAACCACACCTGAATTTGGAGTGCATATATATTCAAGCCTTTGTGGTAAATCCACAGAAACAGACCAGAGCAAGCTGGCGGGCAGGTTAGTGACTTTATACTGTCATTTTCTCTCTTTACAAAGAAAAGATTTCCCAGACTGGCAAAGGCCAGCTTTGCCAGTCTGGGAAATCTCCCCGCATTAACTTTCCACCAGTCTGTTGGCTTTGTATCCAGGGGTGGGGGAATGTCCCGTAAAAAGTGAATGATCCCATACAATACTTCTCTTTACCCGCTTCATTTTCCAAAGTTGCCGCCGTCTTCTAATCCCCAACATGGATGCCTAAGGTGCCTAGTTAAAGTTCTATTGCGCCCTCTGTCTGCGCTTCATTGAAACGTGCTTTGAAAAAAAAAACACCATTCTTCTAGAATCACATGTAATAGGATATACACGTTTATATTCTTTATTTGATAATGAATCGATAACATTTCTGGTGTTTGATAACTTCTTAACAATCAATTAATCGATCCTCGATTAATCATTACCATCCCTAGTAGGTAGGCTATGTTTATTCATTTGTGCGTGCGGTGTTTGATGACAGATGACATAAAACGCTTTGCACTTTCACCTGCCACTGTCTCATATACAGTCTGCAACATGCATTTTACTGAAGGCCGTTTTACCAATGCATCGGCGGAGGCAATGGTATCAGAAATCTTTACATACAGTTCAACAGAGTAATAGACCCCCCCACCCGTAAAGTAAGCGCACCATAAAACGTACTGGGAGTTACCATGTGCAGTGTGTGACAGGACCATCGACTGTATGATTGATAACAGCTGATACGCGCACATTAGTTTCTATCATGGGTAAGTAATGGCTACTCCTGCCAGACAGTAAATTGTGCTCAACTGTACAGTATAGCGATGTTACTCCAGCCAGTCAGTTTTTGGTTGTCATGGTAATTGATCACGTCTGACTATTAACCACACCCCCATTTTCTGTTTGACAAAGAATGTTAACCAAAAACGGCAGTTAAAACTGGCTGGAGAGGGGCTTTAAACAAACACAGATCTCCTGTTTTTGATGCATCTCTATTGTATTTTAAAAATTTGTGTATTTTAAGTACTCCCCTCCCACTTTTACAAGACACTTTCAGAAGACAGATAATTTGTAATACATTTTTAAATACTTCCAAACTGAAAGGATTCTCATATCAATATGTGTGGCAGTCATGTTCTCAGATGTAGATATTGTAATTAACTAATATCATATTCTATGGATGTCTGATCTTTTCTATTCGATAAATAGGGGAAGTCAAGTTGATATTTGTTTGTTGTTGTTTTTTAAACACAGTGACATGCACGCCTGCTTACGATCCCTGCAAACCAGCTTAATTAGCCAGCAGCTAGTATGACAGCTAAGCTCACCTGATAACAGAAGCAACAAAGTAGCTTAGCGTTACCAGCAGAAAACTATAGCATCTGTTCATTTTGAAAGCCCCCGCTCTGCAGTCCAACCCAACAGCCCATTCTTTTTCTTCCTCTCTGGAAGTTTTGGCAGTGTCTTTCCCGATGGCGTGTGCTGATTATGACCAAGACTAAAATTTGAGTCAGAGCAAATGTAAACAACTATCACTGATCAATTTCCTTTTAATTAACTAATCAATTAACCAACTAATGCTTTAAGCAATATACTGGATGATAATCACTGCCATTTAACTGACACTTTTAACCAAAGCGATTTACAGTTGTTGTATATGTCAGAGGTCACACACCTCTGAAGCAACTAGGGATTAAGTGTCTTGCTCAGGGACACAGTGGTGTCTCATATCAAAGGCATGTCTCTTATCTGTTACGACTGACCGACCATAATGAATCATCTAATGTCCAGCACAATAACTATAATGTTAGACCACCAACCAATGCTTCCTGTTGACAGGAAAAAGGTGCCACACAGGTCATACTGGGTCAAGAAATGAAGAGATGTCCTGGCAGAGTAATGAAAATGTATTCAGTATCCCACTTTGTTAAATTCACCCAGGATAACTGGTTGAAAGGGCTTCCTCTGTTTAAACACAATTTACTACTAAGTGGAACGGAGCTGAAATTGCACGTGACTTTCAACGTGGATGATAACGATTTCAATATAAACCAAAACGCATTTGGCCAAAGTCACTGGCAGTTTGTTGGCACAGTCAGGCCGAGACTGTGCCGAGTGCGCCAAGTCCGGCTGTGTGAGTCTAGCTATTTGAGATTTTGGAGAAATGAGCGCACGTGGGCGATGATTAGCATTATCAACCTTGGATGAGAGTCAGTCGGTGCTGTTAGACATACAATTGTGGGAGTATGGATACAGGCAGGCATGTGCCAACAGCAGTGTTACTGTGCCTATGTGGATGGCTGGGATACCAAAGGGCAGCCCTATGATGGCCCACGATGCTACTGTACATACACACTCTAATTTTAAAGTCTCTTTTGGTTTATTTTAGCCTCTACATGAGGGTTGTTAGTCTGTACTGTCTGCAGTTTTTTTATTTCTACAAAACTCTGCCATGCCTGTTGTTACCCTGGCAGCAGCGAACAGGGATCCAAATAAATATGGCTAACACAGGGCTTATCTGCTTGGCTTACAGTAAGACTTACTAAGAGAAACCATAATAGGCGTAGGTAGAGTCCATGCATGAGACATCCTTGGGTGTTGCCAAAAAACAAACACTCATTAACCTAGATACTACGGACCTGTTTGAGTGGTGTGCACATTGACAGATGAAGTGTGTGCTCAGTGTGTGTGTGTACACAGTATCCTGACTCCCATTTCAATTACAAGTTCAGGTAAATACCCTGGTCTGCCTGGGGCCTTAGCTTGTTCAGGTGTACAGAATGTTCTCCTGATGTTGTAGATTTGAAGCATCTCTTTCTACGCTGTTTTTCATAGGGAGCTTTCACATTTATACTGGACATACTGTAAAATTTCAATTAATAGCCAAGTCCCAAATAGCCACCTACCCCGTTAACTGGCCTGGTGAGGGAACATATTTTGACAAATAAACGCAGGCCTTGATTAAACGTCTGGTTTGGTTTTTATAGAAGTTATGGAGGAATCTCTTAAACCGCGCAGTGTGGCCCGCTTTAGCTGTTTCTATGCTGTTTAGATCGTGCATACAAATTTTAATGTTTAAACTTTTGTCAGTATGGACATGCTACGCATCATTACAGCGGTTAGATTCTCCACAGTTCAATTGTTCAGTTCATTTAACGGAAACAATAAGCCCCAAAGTCTAATTCTTATAGATTTACCGGTGTAACCTGCATGACACAAGAGATAAAAAAAGTGCAGAAAAAGCGCATGTGTATATATATATATATTATTTGATACATTTTAGTAAGTAATATTCATACTGTTTGAAACTTCCCACCCAATGGAGTCCATGTGACAAAAACAGTTTTAAAAAAATGTGTAGTTTCTTAACAAACAATCTATTACACACATATTTAGCGTGTGTGTGTGATTGTGTTTGCTCCCTCTCTTTTGTGTGCTATTATAATGTGAAAACTAGTGGACTATGAAAGGCCCTAGAATGTGGACACTCGGCATGGTTTTATAATTATTGACAAAGCTTTTTAAAACAGTTTTTTTTCATTTGACACAATGAAAGAAAGAAAAAAAACACAGACACAGCTTTTAAAAAACACTGATCACTCATCAATGTGATTGCTTCATTGTGGCTTGTGGAATGTGGGAACCAGGGACGGAGACTCGATACACCAGCACAACCCACGCCACACTTTATGTAAACAAGATTACTGAGCAATATTTATAACTTTAGTAAAATATATGTAAAATAGGACAAGGGGAATGTGTTGCTCTCAGAGGGAGGTGGCTATAAAGAGCACATTTTGGCACAATGGCATCCTGACAATGGCTAAACCTACATCGGTCCACTGCAGAGGCTCTAGCCACAACCTGGAAAAGTAACATGAGTGTTTAGTAGTTTAGTATAATATTAAACTATTATATTAACATTGTACCTTTTTATTTTCTTGTGTACTATTTTACTAATACACTTATGTATACTTGTTACTTCTCCAGTATAATATTATATTCATTATTTGATGTTATTTTATTCAGTATAATTTTAGATACTAGTATTCTATATAATTTCCAGTTGGACAAAACAGCAGTTTCATTTTTGTGGGTTGTTTACATTCATTAAATCCTTGGGCAAGAAAAATTGTCTAAACTGATAATCAAACATTTTAACAGTTTTCTGTAGCACTTCAAACTTTTTTATATCCTGCCCAGCTCCAGGCTATGATTGGTCAGTTCATAGAAAGTGACACTGATGAGTGCATCGCCATTATGAAAAGTTGAACAAGTTTCAAAAAAAAGCACTCAATATAGCTACTCAATACAGCACTCACTCAGCTAGCCAAACCCAAAGTGCTTATCTACTCCCTACTGTCTTCTGTCTAACCGCTTCAGCTACAAAACCTCAACTAACAGTTAGACTGACTTGTATCGAGGATCTTGAGGAGGAGGATGTGGGCTAGTGTATAATCCAAGTGGGCGGACAACTCATCTCTCTCGTGGCCCACAGAGATTTCTACATCTATATATGTTTGTATGTAAAGCCAAGTTTTGAGATTTGTTAGCCAATTTTAAGTTTATTATTGTTATATTAAACAGTCTATAATTCATATTTTTATATTAACAATGTCTAATAATGTCTTACCACTTTTACAGCATTGTTTTCAGCTTAAACATGCAGCTGTTTTCAGCAAAAAATCTCTAAAAACCCACTGTTCACCACCTGCTCACTGTGCGTAGTTAAGCCCCCAACATACTTGCTTTTTAATAATATGTAGGCGTAGACAGGTGGCTGTGACGTAAGCGGCATTGTTCACATACTTGTCTGCGTACTTTGCGTGTACCTGTAGGATTCAACGTGAATCCACTAGGGAGCAGATCAGGGCCAGATCATCCCTCACCGACAACAGATTATCTTCCTTGACCACCTCCAAATTTGCATATACAAACCAAACATAATGAACCTCGAGGAGGTTATTATTTTAAAGACACACAACGATCTCTGTAATTACGGACTAGCTCCAGGAGTTTTATTGGAAACATCCCGCAATAAATCAGCTTTTTTCAAGTCTGCTGCTGACCTTCTTCTTCTTTTGCGTTTAATAGTGGTTGGCACACCAACTGCATGCCGCCATCACCTGAGCTGGTGTGTGGAACAGAAGATCGCTGCTGAGCTGCCTGTCAGATCAACATACTGCCCCCTCTCTCTCTCACTCTTTTCCGGCTCTCCATTAACTACAGCAGGGACTGCAGGGTATCATGGACATTGTATCAACAGCGTTGTTATAGCCACAAAGTAACACACGTTCGTGCACTTTCCCCCTTTTTGTTTAATAGCGTAGATGAAGACAGTGAAGTTGCAGTCACGAGGGAAGGCAAAGTGTAGTTGCAGGCATCCATGGAGGAGAGTACAACTGATTTATCAGTAACATGAATCTTGACATGTTCAGTTATTGAGACTGTAATCTAAAGTTTTTTTAACATAATCCATTCAGGAAATGCTATTAGTCAATTTACACAAGAGCTTTCAAAAGCAAAATATCCACCTGTTCTAAGTGTAGTTTATACAGGAAAGTTGTGTGCTATCCAAATTATTTTCAAAATCAAAATATCAGCATAGAAATCGGCTCATTTTCACTTTAATATCGGCATCGGCCCCCAAAACCCCCTATCGATCGGGATCTAGAAGAGAGATCTGACACGCAGACAGATGCGATTGGCACCACACTGTTGAAATGAATAAAATAAAATTACTGTTCGTTAATGCACTGTACTGGAGGCCACACCCACCCCAACTTCCCTGTCCCGGATTCTACCTGTTCTCATCTGTCACCCTCTCTGCTACATTTGCTCTTTTTGTTATATTTCTTCAGACTTTCCCATGGGCCATCTTCATTTCAGGTGAGGCGACACACCTCTGCTACAATGCTCTGCTGGAAAAGACACACAACGATTTGTCTGGTTGCTTACAATAACATTGTTTCCTAAAATGACTGTGATCAAAAGACAATATTTGGCCGTTATGGTTATAAACACAACACAGACACAACAATTCATTTATCAGAGACTGGTTCCCGAACCTACACAATGCTGACTTGCAGAGGCATGTCATTACATCTTATTTAGCTTGTAAAACACATTACTTAAGATCATTTTAAAATAATACATTGTGATTTTATATTTTTTAATGTAGGAACCACAACTATAAGTAAAGGGTGTGAGTCAGATGACGGACTTGTGTACTTTGGAACAGGTTTGTTCAGTATAAATATATATCTGCAGTAGAAGAAAAACTAGTTAGCATTTGTGCAGTAATGCATTAGTGCATGTTTTACAGGTTTTTCATCCATATGACTGACTTAACCTTCAGTCAACAGTGGATCCACAAATCCAAAGTCACTGTCTTTAGTCACTGTTTGCACACTGCCATATTGCATAACATAAGATTTTTTTCCCTAACACATCTTTTTGTTTAAACACGAAGACCTCTCCCTCTGGTACGTAGTTAAGTTCTTGTTAAAGTAGAATAACTTGGCAGGACATAATCCAGAGAGAAATACATCACAAGCACATAAAAATATAATTTGCCATCAGAAGAAGAGGCCTTGCCTCAAACTTATCGTCCCTTATCCCCCGTATACTTTAACGTGCATCTGCCAAGTTCAGTCCGTGAAGATACCAATGTGAAAATCAACATCAGCTGTTCGACACGACTGCACTAACAAGCACCCAAATTTGGAAAAAAAGGTCCTATTTACTGAGGAAAGCTCACAAACTGCCGTTGTTACTGCAGTTCCCTGGGCTCCGGCTGTACACATTTAATTACTTGTGACTTTCATTAGCTACAGAGCAGGCAGCAGAGCACTCCTCTGACCCCGGCTCTTCCTCAGCTTGCATGTCTACAATGCACTAGCAGCTAGCTAACCACACCGCTGAAGGAAAGGCAGCCTGTTGCTGATAAACAGCTGGAAGAACTGCCTCCGCTTAAAACATCAGACAAAACCACCAACACTCCTTATAGGTCGCAGAGAAGTATTTTCACACCAAACTTCAGACAACTATAAACATTTGAATTAAAGGTTTTAAGCGTCATATGCAATTTAGAACCATGTAATCAACAAATGTGATACCAAGGTTGACTATTTTCAGCTGAAAACTGAAATATTTGTTTACAGCTGCAATGTTTGTGCTCCAACATTATTAGCTATTAACAAGGACCATCTTATCTTACCTTAGCAACCAAATCACCAAAACTTTGGAAAAGTTTGTTGGATTCATTTATTTTTTGTCACAGATTGGGGAAAAATAACAGTGAATTTAAGTCAATGCAAATAAAAGATTCAAGACAATGATACATATGCAGCAAAAAACATAATAAAAAGCTACACTATGCGTGAAGGTCTATAAAAAGGATCAAAGGGGGCCATAATAGGTTCCAAATGAAGTGAGACAACCAGAGCGCCCTATAACTCACACTGTAGCGAGGTAGTGCTTAGATCCTTTTCACACAAGCTTAAATAATGTGACAGCAGACTCCCACCACAAGCTGAAACAAAAATGGCTCCTGCAATTTGTACTTTAACATTTTCATCAAAACATTTGGGCTGCGAGGACGGAAAAGGGATGTCTTCCAAATCAATCTCTCTCAATGAGTCATCATCCCAGCATCTCATCTGAGAGCAGGAAAAGCAGAACAATGTGTAAAACACTATTTCTAATTAATATGGCAATATATTGCCCAAATTAACCAACAGATGCTTTCTGCGTGTTGCCAACCATGAACTCACAAGCAAGGCCATTTCACAAGTACAGAAGTGCTTTGATATCGCGTAGTATTCAGTCACATTGAGACTTCATATTACACCAAAGTGTCCACAGATTCAAGGAGTTTGATATTGCGTATTTTATATTAGTTACATAGCTCAGCATAGACATATGTGGTTTATTATGCACATGCGTCTAATGACTACCTGAGGTCTTAATGTAGGGCTGAAACAATTCATTGAGAAACTTGAATTATTTGCATTGATGCTTCCTTTAATCCATATATCTAAATACAGCGCACTGTTTCACAAGAACAATTATTACTGTTGCACAACTCGCTTACGCTGTGGACAATTGAAGACGACGTGATTTAATTGCGTGAATTGCAAAATAGAGAAAGAGAGAAAATGGCAACGGACAATGCCGAGACAGGCCAGAGAAAAAGAAAGTGACCGAAGTATGGGATTATATCAAGCTAAAAGAAAACAACTGTAAAACAGAACTAGTCTACCACGCCAGCATGACGGCAATGGTTCAGCATCTGAGCAGTGAGCATCCAATCTATGGAGCAGACACCAAACAAGGCATTTATTGTAAATAATGATTGCTGGTTGAGATGAAGGCTAGCAAAGGAAAGCCACAACTCTTAGTTGAAAATGTATAACCATGTGTTTGTTAGCGTTGTTATCCAACTGGTTAGTCCGTAAGTTTGGGATGTAATATTTGCACCTAGCTGCGTTGGTGTTTGAGTTAGCAAATCACAGCTGGTCTGATGCATCTGAAGCTGCTTGGTAATAACTTCCATCCATCCATCGTCAACCGCTTATCCTGTGTACAGGGTCGTGGGGGGCTGGAGCCAATCCCAGCTGACATCGGGTACATCGGGTACACCCTGCACAGGCTGCCAGTCCATCGCAGGGCCACGCATAGACAAACAACAGTCACACGGTGGGAGGAAGCCGGAGCAGCCAGAGAGAACCCACGCGGACACGGAAGAACATGTAAACTCCACACAGAAAGGCCGGGGCAACTGGGGTTTGACCCCACAACCTTCTTGCTGTGAGGCGACAGTGCTAACCACTGCACTCCAAAATATGAATAGCTTTGGCAGTTTCAACATTTAACTTGTGATGTCTCCGCGGGAGAAATGTGTCTCTTAGGTAAAACACAGACTTTAATACTTAAAAAATGTTTCAAAATAAGTAAAGACATACCACAAAAAACATACACAGCTCACATTCTCACTTTTAATTACAATAATGATGTAGCTAAACACTAGCAACAATTCACAAACTAAAACAAAGCACACAGATGCTTTTTCCTGACACTTTAACAGGAGAGGTAGAATGACAGCTAATTTCAGTGTATTTCTGTTTTATGTCAGCTTCCGCATACAAATGAATGATGTAGTTGAAGTTGAAAGGAGTAAAGATTACATCTTGTCTTGGAAAGACTAGACTTTGAGCTATCCAATCCATGTGAAGTAGCTAAGTGTTAATGGGTTTAAAGGCCAGTTGTGGAGATCTTGTCTTGTCCCACTTCCACACAAGTTGTTGTTTCACTGGCATCCATTTAATGGTGTTTTTTGTGGATAGAGGGTTTCTTACTGGATCAATCCGAAAAGCTGTTATGGTCATAGTCTAAGCTAAATAGGCATTCACTACTCTACTTGCTAATAGAATTTGAACATTTCATAATGTTAACAAAGCTGCAACGGTGATTATTGTTTCAGCATTCAACAGCCCCCCTGAGGTTCTTACGGCGATATTACGACTCATAAACACAAATTGTTTGAAAACAGACACAATAAATCAGTTATTTCTTATAAGCTGCCCTTCCGCTTCCATGTTGGAAGTTGATGCACCCGTAAAAACCAGAAAGTGAAAGTAAAAATGCTTTTCGATAGCTAATCTTAAACTTCTACAACTAAACAGTAGTGTGGAATCAACAAAAGAGCAGCTTTCTCTATCAAAATAGCATTGCATTAAAACATACAGTGGCTCTGCTCTTTTTCTTTAAGCATGAAAATTAGTCTGTGGATGGCTCGGCCTTCTCTCTGGAGAACTGTTATTTCCCAGAGAGGGCCACCTCAGTGAAGGTCTCTTCTAGACCAGACACCAAGAGAGTCTTCTCTCTCTCGTAGCAGATGTAATTAAAACCCAACTCTTTTTCATTAAATAAGCCATGTTTTATAAGTAGATAAAACTACAGCAATGTGGAAGATGACTTCAGGAAAGATAATAATAAGAGGGGACTGTTGACAGCTGGTTTGTGAAAAGTACTTAGCCAAACGCATGCTTGATACAATTCAGAGTTTGTCATATTTTTTTGACTGAATACTAAGAAACACTAATAAGGATAACCATCTAGATTTATATGTCTTTTAACAGAAGAGCTGATTTACAGCAAGAGACTACTAATGTTACAACCCGTTTTCTAATGCACTCCTGTGTTTTGTCTGTATAAAAACAATTAGCGGAAGCGTGCTGTAGCCAAAGTGAAGCCTGAATGACTCATAACTAGGCAGAAAAGGCTGACATGAAGTCAAACACCCTCCAAGCAATACAGCTACATGCTTATAAAAGGAGAGTCACCAGGTAGTGAAGATCTCCCACCTCCTGTGCATAAGTCCGTCAATCAATTACCACGTTTGACTTTTGCATTTGCATATCTCATCACAGACAAATTCTGTGGTGGCCACTGTGATGCAGCTTGTGCAATTGTGGGAGCAGCGTTTTGCATGCAAAACCTTTACGATATAATCAAATCAGCAGCTTAAAGGCATTACCTTGGTTTGTGTGTGTGTGTGTGTGTGTGTGTGTGTGTGTCAGAGGTAGAGATGAAGCGTCCAGCCATGCCAGTGTGAGACAGTCTTTTCTGATCATGCATGCTTACCCAGAAGAAGCAGCTTCAGCTCCCTTCTCGCGTCTCTCTTGTCTCGCCGGAGTTGTTTCTCGATCTCAGCGTTGATTCGTTTGGACTCCTTCGCCTCCTCACTCAGGCAACAAGCCATCATGGAGTCTAAAGTCATCACCGCATGAGCTGAAAAGCCCGTCTGACAAGGGGCGCCGGGCTACACCTCACACACAGTCTCAAATAAATGAAACCCACCCTCGGAGCAACAGTCCGTTTTTCAACAAGTTATATTCAGACGCAGACAGCCGAGCCTGGAGTGCTTGCTGCAAAAACTGGCCTTCCTTGTTGAAAAACTGCAGCCAAGGGGTCCAATATTAGACAGGTCTGTCAAAGTGTAACGTAAATTCTCAGGCTAAAGGGACTGACAGCTGATCACAGAAAACTTGCAATGCAACACGCCCGCAAACATCTTAGATGAGTATCAAAGGTGAAAATGACCATTTTATTTGATGCACTTTCTAAAAAGCATGAAATCAGTTTAGGTAACGTTAACTCGCTGACTAGCTTGTAAGCTAAATGCTGCTTAACGTTATAACCAGGCTAACGTGACAAGTTGATGATTTTTTAGTGTGCCAACACGTTTTAATCCTCCTTCCCGCGTAGCTGGTTAGTCCGTAAGCCTAATACTCATTTGAAATCCGTTTTTTTATGTCAACCTACCAACTTCGGTCCCAGACACAGTGGGACACTACTGGCTGCCACTGCCACATTTGTACAATCCCTCTGCTGGTTGGCCGGCCGAGTACAAGCCTAGCCGCCCCGAAACCAACGCTGTTACGCCCGCGCAGTGACAATGAGCGCCCGTCAAAACTGTCCATTTACTGAACAAACCGATAGGCTGGCCCTCTGTCTCAAGCACTCGACGAACCACAACCCTTTGTAACAATCCGAATGAAAGAACCGCGTTAAAATTGCCCCCAGATCAGTTATCCTTTGCAGACCGAGGCATCCAGTGACCAGTGAAGCTAAATGGGCAGGCTAATTGTTAGCTAGCTATGTTAGCTCAGCTAGCCATCCCTGGAATTGCAGCCAACTGGCTAAAAACCAGAAAGCTCGGCCTGACAGAGGACCTTCATTGTGTTTAGCTAGTGTTCCCCAAAAGACCTCACCAGGACCAAACACTCAAAATGCGAAAACGTCTATCTGCCAGTCAAATGGACCCTTGTACTCCGTGCATTTTCTCGCTCCTGGTATTTTTTTTTCCCTGGTGGTGGTGATTGCTCTTCGTCACCCACTCCTC
Source organism: Lepomis gibbosus (assembly GCA_029875015.1). Taxonomy (NCBI): domain Eukaryota; kingdom Metazoa; phylum Chordata; class Actinopteri; order Centrarchiformes; family Centrarchidae; genus Lepomis; species Lepomis gibbosus. The sequence goes on along the minus strand of JAPMOB010206600.1, from coordinate 10,054 downwards.
AGCCCCGGCGTGATGCTGCTGCTGACGTCGCTTGGGATATGATTGATTGACAAAAGGCAAAGGCGAATGAAAACAGAGTTTGTGGGCGTTTGAGGCGGGCCTTTCCTGGCTGGTTAACTTCCCAAAGTTTGCTTGAGAGGAAGTCTTCCTTTCGGAGGCGTGTCGGCGAAAACAACTGACATTTGGCTGGACGGGCAACGCCCATCTCCTGTCAAACCAGCGCACTGTGCGTTTATCCTGACTGATTCAGCTGTTTGTTTCTCTTGATTCAGCTAATTATACTTTTTTTATTTTTACCTTAGGATTATGAGTGCAGGAATATTTTTACATTTTATAGTAGTACTTTAAATCAGAAATCAGAATCAGAAATATTTTACTGATTCCTGAGGGATCAGTAAAAGTAGAAAAATGGAATAGAAATAATAATAGAAATTTGGTGAGCAAAGAAATATATAAATTAAAAAAGCATAAGTAAAGTTAAATATCTTTTGACCATTTCTTCTACTACTGTCTGCAGCACAATACATAAAGTAGGCCTATATACTTCTGCCACATTATCAGCTTTGGCTTTCACCCAAAAAGGACACATTGTCAACAAACAAAACAGGGAGCATCATAGATACTGTCAATATTTGACATGGCTTTCCTTCCTTTTGTTATGGATGTTAGGATAAGTTAAGTGTCTCATGTTTTCCAGTAAACTTGGTATTGGAAAACACCAAGACTCATATTTACTTTGTGACACATAGGAGGCAGGGTAAAGTCAAAGAAACAGTGTGTCAATTACAATTTAACAGAACAATTCAGTTGTTTTCCTTTTCATGGACATGACCTTGACTCATTTAATACATGGGTAGTGGGGTACCATCAACTATAATCAGCTAAAAGTTATTTTTTCTGTTTTTGAAGATGTGTTTGTCACTTAAAAAATCACTTTTAAGATATGTTAAATTTCAAACCTGAGTTTATCAGTCAGAGTAATGGAAGAAGTATTCAGATCCTTCAATAACAAAATACCACACAACAAGTCCTGCATTCAATATTTTAAGTAAAAGTAATGTTATAACCAAAATGTGCCAAAAGCACAAACACTAATTATGCATGATAACCCATTTTGGAGGGTTATACTTTTTATCATGTTAAATGATTATTATCAGTGATTTGTTAACATGTTAAAAGTTTTATCTATTATAATGCATCATATTTTGTAGGACAGTCATGTTTTGCAATTGTAAAATCTTAATCTGCAAAGTACTATGGTTGTCAAATAAGTGTACAGTAATGGAGTAAAACGCACATTATTTCTCCCTGAAATGTAATGGAGTATAGGTATAATACCGAAGAATAGAAATACTGATGTGCCTCACTATTTGCATGACATGAGTAAAAAGTAGAATATCTTGTTGTTATGGTGGTGCTTAAGCTTTAGCGATTAATAATTTGTATCAAGTCTGTGAAAAAAAAATCATCCATTGTTTTATCTTCATAGGGTAGAGCGGTGGTGGAATAGGTATTCAGACTATTTACTTAAGTATCCTACCACAAGTAAAAGTTCTGCATTCTAAATTGTACTTAAAAGTAAAAACAACTACTACTGTACTTTAAGTATCAAATGTAGAAATATACGCAAATGTGACAATATGTACATGTTGTTTTGCATATGAAAACTGAAATTTAACATATGTGTGAAATGCATTTCAGAGTATTGTATCATTATATACGTTATATTATATATATGTTATATCAATATACATATTATATTATTGGCACAAACCAAGCCAACAGGGTGCCACCTAAAACTTCTGGCCTCTCTTTTACTAAGCCGTTCTTACTATTAGATTTGTATTAATATATCAAAGCTGGGACAAAAATTCAGTGAAAAGAGTCATTGAACGATTGTGTGACATGTGCTCATGAACCAAAATAGGTTTCCTCCCTCATACTCAGCCGTATGGAGTCTTTGAACAGTCACCTGATCACCCTGATGCATAGGAGCATTTGGTCCAGTCCAGTTATAATACACTGTCAGTTTAGGGAAATGCTCTGCAGATACTACAGAAAAGAGACATCATGTGAGACTTAACTTTATGCATTTATTGCTCATTATTCCTGTCAAAAGGCAGAGCTCTAACAGTATGCAGTCACTGGCTCTTACCGTAGCTGCAGCTGCTCTGCTTGGCTGTGGTGGTTGACAGCCATAATCATAACAACCAAAGCACAGCCATGGCTATAGCCACAATCTCAGAAACAACACCGGCCAAAGCTATGTCATCCCATGGCCACAGTCATGATCACAGCTACACTCTCTGTCTCAATCAGCCTAGGCAGCAGTCGGTTAGAGACCTCGGTTAACTAGCTCTGCTAATCAGCTTGCTATCTGTAATGACGCAGACTTGCACAAGCCAAAGCTGAGGATGTGCTCATTTGTGTTGTGGTCACAACCAGAGGTGGTCGACCACACAACACGTCAACACTAAAACATCTTTCTGGATCAGAGGGAACACTAAAGCAGCCTATTTTAAATAACAATTCCCATCATGACCATTGGGGTCCTGTACAGCCCCGCTGTGGCCAACCTATTTCTAAAATCCTGGAGCTGCCACTGTTTGTTGGATTATAATTTATGTGCATTAACATAAAGTAGCATTTTCATTTAGATTTCATAGTAACTAGTTGTCAAGTCAAGTGAATATAGTATAATTTATATAGGAGTAAAAAGTACAATATTTCACTCTCAAACATAATGAAGAAAAAATATAAAGCAGCAGAAAATGGAAATAAAGGAGTAAAGCACAAGTACCTCAAAACTGCACTTATGTACAATATTGGATAGTGATGTTAGTTATTTTCCACTATTGCAGTAAGGAGTTGTTAACTGTGAATGCAGAGGTGAGAATGCTTGTTATGCTATGTACTTTCCATTGATAAATTCAGCCAAGCCCAAAGAGAAATTCTTGTAGCATTGTAGGCTCCTACATTAAACACTTAATGACTTATTATTCATCCTGTTAATGTTTTCAGTCTATCACTCCAATGGTGATAATGGTGATTGTGACAGAAGCAAAGGCAAAATGCTCCTCAGGTGTTCACCACCGACATCATCCCAGTTTTAACAGTAGAATTGCAACAATGTCACTTTGTTTCTAAGTCCTTTGGTGTGCAATGAGCTGATAAGCAATGTTGTTGAGCCAAGTGACATCTTGTGGACATGAGATGTAGTTGCAAGAGTGAGGTTCAATAAAACACATAATTTAGCTAAAAGGTTTTATTGCCTTGCATAATAACAAGCACTCTGACCTGTAATCAGAACCTCTTGCTTTCATATCTGGATATCTGAAAATGTTAGGAGAAGAAACATCCAAATTAATGCGTTGAGGATCAAATCACATCCAAACCTCAATTCACAGACATTTTTTAAAGTTACTTCATGAGATGTGTATTTAGTTAATTAAATCAATTCACCCTGAAACATTTCAATAATTCAACTTAAAAAATTGTTTAATGTTGGCTGATTAGTTAAATTAATTTGCTGTTAGTTTCTCACAGTTTTCAAGGCTAAACTGCTGCACCTCAAAACACTCAGGTCCACATAATTTAACCTGAAAGAATGAATTGTCTCAGTGTGTCACAACAAACTCGTGGTTGGTATGCTTGGTATGATCAGGAAGATCTTCATTCATGACTCATGACAAAACAGCCAGACGTGCACATATGTCAGCTGGATTTAACTCGGGCTGCAACTCATGCCACAAGCCCACAGAAAATGACTCATCATTCAACTAACACTTAGCTTTTATACATGGGCCTATTTTATTTTATATCTAGTGTTTGTCAATTTCTTGTTTAAAGGTCTGTTTTGTTTTTTCCTTTTAATCCACTAGTTCATGTGTCTGTCCGCTTTTCCAAGTTTAATAATAAAAAAGCGATCTTCATGAAGAACTTCCTCACATTGTCTTTAGGTCTTTGTAATGGAATGTAAAATAAATTGCAATCTTCATTTGCATGTCTACAAATGACTATAAGAAAACTGTTGTACAGCCGTGGTTTCTAACCTGAACGTTAGGAGCCTACCAACAAGATAAATGTGAGGGTTTGCTAAATAAAAAAAACAGAGCTGGAGAGAACTCCACCTTTTTTTTCTTGAGGAGGCAGTCACTGTCCTATCACCCAGGCTCTGGAACAGTCTTCCTCTCTCATTAGATCAGCTAAATCTGTTTCAAAAAACATTAAAAAACCCACTTCTTTAAGTTAGCTTTATGATAACTCCATTTTGCTCAGTGTCTGGTTGCTGAATGCTTTCTTTGGTTGTTTGTGTGCTGCATTTGTGTGTGTGTGTGTGTGTGTGTGTGTGTGGTGCGATCTTTTGAATGTTTTCTCTTGTGTGTGAACCCTGAGATATTGTACAGCACTTTGAAACCTGTGTTAAAAAGGTGGTAGACAAATAAAGTTTTACTTATTTACTTACTTGCTTTTTAGTGAAACTGCTCACAATTCATATGTATAGGAAACCTGAGGGCTCACAAGACACCTCTTTATTTAAAGTGGACACAGCCAACAAGGTTGTGAACCACTGACATGAGCTGGACACTTCATCTCTACCTCTGACACGCATGAGCAAATGTCTTGAAACATTTTCTTGCATTCAGTGCAGTCCCCCAAAACAATGATGCTTTAAAATCTTGTTTGAACAAGTGAGTTTCAATTATTATTCTTGCTTAACGACAGTGTGCATAAGTCAGTTTGTTGTTAGATTTGAGGTTTACATGATAGGAAACAGACTGCAGAGTCTTCATCGTCTCCCTTATGTCAGCGTCTGATGACAGCTGTTGTCAGATTAATCATTGATCATCCTCTGTTTCCCACAGCAGCCTGCAACAGGGGACAAAGTCTCATCTCTCTCCACTCTCCTTCCTGCTGATCTCTCTACTGTGGCTGCCTGTGAGGATCCATCCACAAGATGATACAAGACCTACAGAGCAGGCCTAATAAGACAATGCGTCCTAACATTCTAGGAGACTCACTTCTGATGTCTTCAGATATGTAACTTCCTGTAATTGAAAGCGTTAACAAGATACAATCCTGTTAGTGTCAGTACACATCGTCTTGCTGTGTAGGATTCCCCAATGCTTATAGTTCATTTCTATAAGTGTCCTCAACAATAAATTCTCCGCTGCAAGACATATTACAAGTATCTCAAAGGGCCTTTTTAACAGGAATAACAGCTCTGTAAAACAAAGTTAACCAAGTGTCATGAAATAGACATGCAGTAGATTTATAACTTTATACACTTACAGGCCTATAACACAAACAAGCACCCTCCGTGCACACCTCTCTTGCTCTTTCACCTCATTCGTTCCCATGGCAGTGCAGAGCTCAAGTGATCTCAATATCTGAGACCTGAAAGCCTGGACCAACCGGTTTGGGTGGCTGAGACAAAAGATTGACATCCAAATAGCAGCCAAGGAGGACATACAAAATGCCTGTTGTACATGTCATTTCAGCCAGGAAAACACTTCTTGCAAGGAGATCACTCTTTCCATCCTTTATTCCTGCATGATTCCTACAGGCACTTATGATGTGTTTGTCAGGGATGATTTTATTACAAATGTAATGAGTGTATAATTTAGCTGTTAGTGTTTTACATAGCTGTTATATATATTTTGTATAAGTAGATGAAAGTTGAACATTTTTAATTAAGATTAAGTAGTATAGTTTCAAAATGTAGGCTAAGGAAAAAAACATAACACGATGGAATGCAAAATTAAATCTTTCAGCATGTAATAAATAATAATTCAATAAAACTCCTGCAGGCCGTGATTTCATTCCAGCTTAGCTGAAACATAAGCAGGGAAGCCTCTGCAGTAGCTGAAACTTTAACCGCAGCGCAGTCCACTCTTTCATGCTGCTGTCAAACCCAGCTGAATGAAAGATTAACTTCCGGTATAAGTTTTTCAAAATAATGTTCTTTTCTGACCGTGACAAACGTTTTGGTTGAAAGACAAACACATGGAGCAATAGAATAATAGATACAGAAAAAACAACAAACAACAACACAAGTAATTAAATAAAACAAGGAGGTAGCATTAGCCATTAGTTATTTATGTCCTGATGAATGGACTCACATGCCACATGCTGAGTTTTGATGATTCTTCCATGAAACTGGTGTTGTTATTTATGTCAGAAATAGGACCCCAAAAAGTTTAAATATTAAATACTGTAAATCTGAATTATACAGTGTCAGTATAATATCAGACTGGAATTTTCGTGTCAGTGTAAAACATCAAAGCCAGCACGCAACATTCGCCATCGACATGGGCTATTAATTTGCTGTCAAGCTTCAGCATTGTGTATTCTGTCATATCTATTCATGTCATCCATGAACCTAACTGTAAAACTCGTGACCAGCTTGTTTACTTTGGATCAATGTGCCGGAGAAGAGGTCAGTATCAACAAAGAATAACATACTGTCTACTGCTGAGCTATAACCAGTAGCCTATGGATTCAACCTATGCGTGTTGCACCTATGGTCACAGTGGAATCATTGATGTCATAGCCTTTTTTTCTGTTTGTTTTACAGCTGCTAAAAATAGCTGTAATGCACATGTTTTAGTTGGAACAATAATGATGTCGGCCTACTATGCAGTAAAAACAAATTATGTTTAAGATAGTGTTAGCTTGACATGAAACTAGTTATTGATTGTTATGGCAGAAAACTGTGTCCTCTTGCATTTAATCTTTTATGTATGATCTTTTAATATTATCATTAAAATTACTATTCTCTTTATGGATTATAGATATATGTATTGTGTTATTATTCTTAAGCTTTCCTCTCCTGTACTCCTTCTGTTAGTCCGTCCACATTTACTAGGGTTTAGGTGAGAGCTGTGAGATTGTCTTGGTGTTTTCCACCCTTGTTGTTCTTCTCCTCTCCTACTCTCTCCTAGACTGTGTAAATGATGATGCATCCTTTCGCCCAAAGCTGCCCTTGGTGGCAGGTCTCTGGACCAGCTGTATATGTGTTTTAGTACTTCTCTGTTTATTCTCTTTTGTTAAATAAATTCTTCAAAGGTTGGTTGTACCTCAATTATCTGCTGAATCCCTCACCAGGAATATAATTTCAACAACATTGATCATCTTATTTAAAAGACGATCATGTAAAATGTTACCCATGTAAAAGAATTTTTAAAAAAATATACAAACAAAATATACTTATTATTAAGTATTAAAAGAGTTGACTTATGCAGAAACTTGACCCTGTGAGAGTTGAATATTATTATGTATTGTTGTCTGGGATTATTATTACCAGTTCCGTGATGTGTAAGCAGTATTTTAGTTTTGCAGCCTGTCGCGGTGGGGGTAACTATTTTAAAAATTATTGGAAGGGCAGATTTTTCATGTCACTTTTGGTGGGAATGAAAACCACCCACACCAGCGCGAAATATATTAGATAAAGTTGCTGAGTGTTTGAAAAAGATACGCAGCGTACCAAACCACTGTGAGGAACATGTAAACTTTCAAAACATAAAAAAGTGTATTGGACTGTGGTAGAAAAAAAGAGTTTGTGCATCATATAAATTGACTAGACGTTGATGGACAGATGTTTTGATTAAATTTTTTGCTAGGGACAATGCAGCTGCTGGATGCTGGTAGGGACATGTGTCATATTTTACAAATTGATCATGTTTTTTGCATGTAAAAGCCAGAGTTTTACTGGAGAAAAGAAGAAGAGAATATCATAAAATGTAATTAATTAGTATATAGGGGAAACTGGGTACAGTTGTAACATGGGTCAGTTGTAACGGGAAATTTCTCAGCAGCACCAGAGCTTTTGGACAGCGGGAGGAGCTCAGAGTTAATTATTTTATTAAATTATCTTTGTAACTGTAATTTTTTGATTAGTAATTTGATTTATCTTCACTAGCGGGTCTCAACCTGTCTGCTGCAGAGTGCAACTTAGTTGCTCTGAGATATTACTGCATATTTATGCAGAAACAGGACAAAACAGGAGAGGGATTGGAGAAAAGTAACCGAGGAGGTTGAACTATCTTGGTAAGGTCAGAAACCATGTGTCTGTCACTTGATTCCAGCTATTGTTGTACTTCACTATGAAACAAGTTAGAATAACTTTTTAAAGGTTGTTTGCTTGTCATTTAGTGGATGGACCTGATAAAACTTAAAATCACACGTTTAATGAATCTGGATCATTTTGTCAAAAAAATGTTATGGTCACTACAATGTTCACTACTATGACTTACAGTAACTCAGATAGTTACAACTAACCAACTCAAATGTGACAACCATCCCCGGTCTCCCCTATTTTACAACTCCGTCTATGTAATGCTTTTAACTAATTCCAGCAGCATTACAAAAAACTTTTTTCATCTCCTAAATTGTTCTTTTATGTGTAATTGTCCAAGAAAAATGTGAAATATCAACCTCATGCCTTTATTAAATGGGCACAAGGGTGTGACTTCCGGCGCTGCTGCGGTTGTTTGCCGCTCTCTTTGCGGCTGCGTCGCCCTGAGCGAATTCCTCTCACAGATAGTTTTAAACGGAGCACAGCGGCTGCACATTCCTCCGTAGGCACGGGGGACTCTCCCGAGCTGCAGGTTGTTTCGTGTGAGCTGGAGAGAAAAAGAAAAAAAGGCTAATGACGCTTAGCGACAGTAGCTGTTAGCTGCAGGTGTTGACGGGGGACAAGGTAGGGAATGGACCGCGGAACGCAATCAAAGCCTGTATCTGCTTGTTCTCAAGGAGTGTGACAGCCTGATTGGAGGTGAGGAGCTTTATTGCTTTCTGACCATAACTTAAAAGTGTAAATCGCTGTATGCATTATACTGCAAAAAGTGTGAAAAGCCATTTGTTTCCAGCTACAGTAAGTGTTCCGGAGGACCACAGGTGTGTTAGAACAATTCATACAGGTAGCCTATATGACTCATGCAGAAAGTAAAACAACTAATGGCCATCAAATGGACAACGAGATAATTCTCGGTCTTTATCGGCGCGTTACAGCTGATTATTAATAGTTTCATTTCAGGGGTTTTGACCATGCCGGGCTCCTGGCTGTGGTGCCGCCGCACCTGTCTGTGCTGTCTGTCCGAGGAGGAGAAGAAGACCATCGCTGTGGACAAAGAGATCAAGAGGATCCTCAAGCAGCAGAAGAAGAAGGAGAGAAAGGAAATTAAAATCCTCCTGCTGGGTCAGTGACTGCATACACGTCCTCAGCCTACATCCTTCACGTTAATGATTGCCAAATATAGGCCTATTTATTAGGCAAAGAAAATTGTTTAAACTGACGGTGGATGGCAATTCCATCTGAGAAGACAATAATGAACACCCTGCATACAAATTAAATCAGCTTGGCCTGTTTGGTGGCCTGCAGCCCAGACAGAAAACTATGTAAAGCATGTGACATGATGTGAGTATGTTAAGAATGGTCCAAGTTGGGATTGGCTTTGTTCTTGAAAACCACAGGGAGACAGCCCAGAAACCTACCGGTGTGCTTCACAGCTGGTTTGATGACTTGACCTGATGGCCTGATTTTGCTTTGCCACCAACTGCCAGACAGAATTTTAATGGGTGGTAAAGTAGGATTAAAGGATCAAAATGCTGACACACCACTCCTGAACCCGTTTTTGTTGTTGTTGTAGGCCTACTCAGGTCCTGGTTGAAGTCACCTCTGTACTATATTCCATGACGTCAAATTGGCCTCCTCTCTGATGTTGTGTTTCGTCACGGTCAAGCCGTGTTTATAGAGGGTATGCGTTGATGTCACTTCTCCTTCCGGAACACACTGGACTGAGTGGCAAAACATCTGTTACCATGGCTGCATTAAGCAAACTGGGTGTAAAACAAGTGATTATTTGCTCAAATTAAAGGCAAAGAACCATTGGTCCAGCTTTTTCCCATTTTAGATGTGTTGTTTGTTTTTTAGCTGATTCATGCTACCACGGCTGCTTGTCTTTCTGCCACTCAGTGGCTGTGTCCGAAATCCCATCTCATTCACTACTCCCTACCCCCTATGTAGGGAGTTGTATGTAGAGCACTATATAGT
>JAPMOB010206599.1:0-20010 GCA_029875015.1 Lepomis gibbosus | reverse complement strand
TGTGTTTCACAAAGATCATTGTGTTGTTTTCACATGTACGAAATCCTGACTTCCAGTTTTGAGACGGAAAGCATTGTTTGAGTAGATTGTGTGTTGACAAAGCAAAAGCTGGTGCCAACATCAGGAGGAAATAACATACAGAGAAGACTGTAAAACATTTTAATTGTGTGCAGAGGTGCCTGCATGCAGTCATCCATATCAGCTTTCAGTGAACCTGAATATCTTTAGGTTTTGGACTGTTTGTTGAACAAAATAAGCTATAGCTTATTAGTTGTCCGTGCAATTTGATGGGTACGTTTTTCTGACATTTGATGGACATTTCAATTGAGAAAATAACTGGCAGATTAACCTATACTAAAAATATTTTTAAATGCAGTTCTACATTAAACGTTGAGTTGATCCGGAGGCTGTAGTTTCTAATACTTAATCTGCTGTTGTTGATAAAATAGGGGTGGACAAAATTTTAGAAATACCTGTCAGTATAATGTAATACAGCTCAAGAGCATTGCCAACTACAGCCTCCAAAATCTCCATGAAGTTTCTGAATAAATTTACATCACAACCTTCATTATTGCAGGCTGTTGTGTTAGACTGCATTAGTGTTAGCTACTGTGGGTGTACCTAATAAACTGGCCACTGAGTGCAGAGTGGCCCTGGGATTCAAACTGGCAACCTTTCAAGCTGCAGCCTCCCCACCTACTGAGGAATGTGAGGTAAGTCACACACAGGAAGAACAATACAGGTTACGGCAGGGAGCGGCATGAAAACAAAAAGTTATTCACTTTTGTTATGAAAAACCATGAGAGCTCCCAGTGAACAGCGTCAAGTTTGTCCCATCCACAACACAAATTCTAACAGAAGCTATTATGGGATACATCCAGAAGAGTCTAGAGCAAAGTATGCAAAAATGTTACGTGCGCACAACCCTACACGCACACACACACACACACAATCATTTACTATCTCTTCGGCCATCAGGAGAGCTACAGGAAGTTAGCCCTGTTAGAGTTTCCTGTCCACCCCTCTGATGGCTCCCCCCTTTTCCTGGAAACTGAGGACAGAGTCCACACACACACACACCAGGCAGCTGCAGGGCCACAAACACACACACACACACACACACATCTTCCACTCTGTTGCTGTTTTTCTCTGCACCGGGCCCACACCCCTCCAACAATAACCTTTCATATTCCCTCTATCCAACCCTTGCACCAAACCACAGCTGTTGCCTTCTTTCTCTTTCAGATAAACCTTAGAAAGGAGAAGTGACAGAAGGGGTAGAAGAGGCCTCCTCCCTTTCATCTTTATCTGTCCTCTGCCCTTTCTCTCATCGCTTCTTTTTCTGCTTTTCTAAGAATGCCAGATTACCACAGACAAGATAAGCACAAGAACAGGTATAGGTCTTAACAAACATACAGTAAATACAGATGACTACTTGCTGGAAGGCCATGCAGTTATTGTTCTCCTAATGGTTCCTGTTGACCAGATTTACCCTGCTCTCCTCTGTCTTCCTGTCTGCACACAGAAGCTGTGGTAATTCTTAAAATCCACCTAATAATTCAGTTGACCTGAGGTGTTTACACCATCATCACACTTAAAGTCACACATACAGAACAGCACACGGCCCACTGAACAAAGGCTTCACGGAGCAAGCATGCACAAAGAGATAAAATATGCAATTGTGCACCAACATACTGGGATATAACCTGTCATGGTGCAGAATTAAACACAAACCTACATGTACAGTATGTGCTAATGTTCACCATTGTCTGTGTTTCTGATAACAAATTGGGTTTCTGTTTCAATAAGCCACCAGCCTTACTAAATACTAGGGTAAAGTGTGTGAGTATGTGACTGTGTGGGTGTGTGGTTGTAAGTGGAGGTTGGCACACGGCATACTTGTCGCTGCTTTTTAGATGTGTGTGAGACATAAGTCTGCCTAAGTACTGATCGCGCCACAGAAATTTAAGAACAGCCTGAGTTCCTCTTTGCCTCTTGAAACCAAGTAACGAAAATGAGCTACAGTAAGTAACAAACACACACAGCTTAGCTTAGTTTCAATTATTTAAGTATTCAAGGTGATGAAAGTTAAAGTGATATCCATACATTAAAAAAATAAGCAAACAGAGTTTATAGTGCCATTCATCTTTTCTAAAATAAGTTAACCCTCATGCCACCAGTTGCAAAACCTGCATATGGTGTAACAACACAATGGCACAGTCATTATTGATATAAGACGCTAGTGTCATTAAAACTCGCCTCTTACCACAGTAAACCTCAAAATACTTTACCAGTACATCATTTAAATTAAGACTACTTTTTCATCTGTTTGCTGTTTCAAAACTAAACTTCACTTCACTGGTTGGCTGCTGAAGGTCAAAGCTGATTTTTTTATAGCAGCTGACAGAAGAACTAATTAGAATACTCTGTGAAACAGAAGCAGCTTCCTCTGGTGGGGAGAAGTAGGGTATTGGTTTGTGATAAGTCTGTCTGCAACAGCTGGCCATTTTGCAACAGAGATTAATACTTCATATTTATTAGATAATACACATCAGAGTGTATGCCATAGACAGTTTTTCAAGTGATGTGTCATCCAAATTACAAAACAAATACAATTTCTAACCTACCTCTGGTGGTATGAAGACATGAAAATACTTTTTGCGTGTTTTTTTTTTGTTTTGAAATATCCACCTCCATCGAAATAAAATGGAAGTGAATTTTGAATTTCACAGAATTCACTGGAAATACTTTCTACTAAAAAGTTGTTGCTAAGAATCCTGTCCTCAGTATGTTCAGTGAATTTGCCAGACTGACAAAATATCTCTGGAAAGAGTTGTCTCTCAATGTTGTGCCACAAATTTAATTCACCTCCACCGTATTGCGTTGGAGGCAGAAATCTTGTATAGCTGAAAATCTGGGCAAATAAAACCAAACTATCTGCATAGCTGTATCTTTGTTTTTTTGGTATTTAGTTAACCGAACCTTTGAGAAAAACCTATTGAAAAAGTAGTCCCATCAATTACGTACAGTAAGACGCAAAACTGCAGTCAGGCAGAATAAAAGTACTCAAGCCCAAGCTCAAGTAGTGTTATTTTGGACCATTAGAACTGATGCATGTAATCAGTATTTTAATAAATCATATTTTATACACTGTTAGTTGTTTTGTACGTATGTATGTATATAATGTTCATCTGAATTGCAACTAATACCTCTAGTGGTGGCATAAATGTAAAGTGTAAAATCTTCCACTTAAATGCAGAGGAGTAGAAGGTTAAAGTAACATAAAATAGAAATATCCAAGTAATAAAGTAGTACTTAAATTACAGTCCTTGAGTAAATTTACTTTGTTACTTTTACACTACTGCAGAATAGTATTTGTATGTTCTATAATATAAAGAAACATAAACCTACAAAGCCTTAGCAGGCATTCTTATAAAATCACAATAACATCACCTCCGTCGTCATACTTGCAAAAATTCAAATCCAAATGACACACCCTTTCCTGCACAGTGGACCTGCAGATAAGCTGCTCTCAGCGGGGAATTCACTGCGGGAACACAGGGCACCACACACACACACACACACACACACACACACACACACACACACAATTTTTCAGATCTGTAGTTACTGTACTTCTACACCAGCTCTGTGTTCTAAGCTCAGACTTTCTCAAATCCTCCTCCTCTTTTCTAGTTCCTCCATCTCTTTTCTTACCTTTTTCTCTCTGACTCTCTCCCTCATTAGCAGGAAGCCCCACAGGATGCAGAGTGTGAGTGGAGCAGGAATGATAGGACAATGGGAATGCAAGCTGTCACCCAACCCTCACACACATAACACACACTCATAGAGTTCACACATACACACATACACACACACACACACACACACACACACACTCAGAAAGGGCCGGGGGGTGTGGGGGCAATAGAAAAATAAGGTGTCTTGGTCATCAGGACGTCCTGTTTTCACATGAAGTCATCATATCCTCCAGATACAGAGGACTGAAATGGCTCATTAGAAAGGACACATGAACACTTACATGAATTGAGTATCTTAATTTAAGCGGTCTGATCCTGTTATTAAGCATTAGTGGCTCAGGGCCTGTTCCTATGTGAACAACAAGAAGAAGAGTCATAACAGTGGCTGAAAATCACAAAGCCCCTGATCAAAATGACTGACACCATCCATCCAGGGGTGTCTGCGGGTGCTACCATCAGGGTGTAGGCTGCTTGGTGGGAAAACTGTGTGATGATGGCAACATCCATTTCAAACAGCCCCCCCCCCTTCCTTCCTGCCTAGCGCTGAGGCTAAAGACAGGAACTGACCTCGTAAAGAAACAGGAAGTGATGAAGTCCGTCCTTGGACAGCCTAATCTCGTTTTTCCCCATCCCACCCGCATAATTCCACAAAACCTCCTTCACATAGACACACAAGCCCCCTTCCCTTGAAATGGGTAGTGAAAGAAACATAAATGATAATCATTTAAAGGAAGGTGGTGGTGGTGGGGTGAGTGCAATCTCTCTTTTATGCAATCTCTCTGCAGCCTGAAATGGTGAAAGCATGAACACCTACACCAGTCTGACCATGTTAAGGCCACAGAAACACCTCAGATGGATGGACATGTTAAGGAAACATCCAGGCCTGCCTTTTCCTCAAGGTGGCTTCCTGTAGGCCTGTTGCCAAATAAATCACAGTCACGTTCACTGAAGAAATATACTGGCTCTGGAGCAAATTAAACAAAGTCTTTCACAGACATAAAGTCATAAGCCTAAATCACTTTTGAAAGTCAATGAAGTTTGACAAATGTGCAGTACCCAGAAAAATAACATCCAGTTGATGCCTGATGAATCAGCCAAATCCAGATTCTATTATAAGTTATTCTTTGACCTTTTACATTTCATAATAAATCTATTATTGTTACAACCTTATACACATATAAGCCTTGCTTATGAATAATAGGGCTCTGACTGGAAGAGATCCCACATTAAAGGACTTGTGACCAAATAATCGGGTAAATTCCACTTTTTCAATAATGCAACGTTGGCTGTTTGATTTCTAAATATCATCCTCTGTGGTATCCGTCCAGCATGAACAGTGGAAGTAAGCTACTGGCAGCCGCACATAATTAACTTCTCAGAGGCAGCTACCCAAACTTCCTTTTATCTAACACTCCAAAGTTACCCAATTTTCACAACAACTGAAAACATTCAACAGAGTTCAGACTTTTTTTTAAAGGTACAGGGTGGCCTGGGGTTGGGGGCTGCTCAAAATACTCATCTAGGTTTGTTTGGCACATCATTTTTATCTTCCTCGGTTAAATATACACTTGAAGTTCTTCGTATGAAGTCAGCACTTCGTGCGACTTCCTCCACCCAAACAGAGCAAAGAAGTAAAAAAGTTCAGTTAAACCCATTTAATAAGCAGTGTTGGAAAACTACCTCTTCATGTGCATCATCCTTTACGTGGAGTTCCCACGGTTTGCTGGGGTAACTTTTCTTCAAACACCACAAACCACTGATTCTTTAATACTATAAAGTAGCCAATATCATGGTACATCATTTATTTGATAAACAGGGCAGACATACCTGACACAAAATCCGTCGTTATCCCGGGGGATCCTAGAGTCAGGCGCACGGCACAGGAAAGGAGACTAGCGGGGCGCACGGAGAAAAGCCGCGCGCTACTGCGCTGAGCAAGTGAGAAGTGAGCGCGCGCCTCATCCGGAAGGCTTGTGGAACGGACTTCACGCGCGTAATGAGGTCCACCCCAAAGGAACGCGCGCGTGCAGTGGACAGTGGACCTATTACATTAACAGAGATTATTTAAACTATCGTTATTTTTTTTTTTTTAAGTACTGATAACCAGCCCTTTCTGCCAATTTATGGATAATATATCCCCAGTAATTATTGTCCTGTTAAGTATAATTACGCTACTTCATACATCCAGCTATGGACACGTTGTCTTATATCTGGTCGGAGTGCAAGTGCAGGATGCGACACATTCGCTCCCTGGTGTGAGCTACAGGAAGACTGAATAAGATGTGTGATATCCGCGTACAAACTACAAGCGTTGGCAACAATCAAAACTATGAGACGGTGTCTCCTTTGTAGTGCTCACTTACACGTCACATTTTTATTCTGTTAGCAATTGCTTTGATGACGGAATACATAATGGGTTGACACCAATGGTTTATCACCGGGCCATGCATTTTCAGATGTAACTCAAGAAAGATGACAACTGTATTGACACACTAACGATTCACCTTGAAGAGTGAGCTGACTTTGTGAAGAGAACTGTGGTGACATTTCACATTTCTTCAAGTCTTTGTCTCCATCTTGTGGCTCGCCAAAGAAACTCTTCCACAGGGCTTGCGTGTTTCATCTGCATTGACATTTCCAACAAGCACACAACACACTGTTTTAATTTTGATAACAAAGTAACTTTTTATTGTATATAAAAATACAAGTTATCTCAGCTTTTGCGTGCTGCAGACGCAGATGAATGCAGTACATGATGTCATGAACAATCACTGTGGGTGACATGACTGTGTCCTGAACAGACCTGTCAAATAAACAACAAGACTTCTGCAAAGGAAACACTCATGATGACCAGACCTAATTCCAACTGCATACCTGGCATGTAGCATGTAGATATTTTGACATAAGACATTCGGAATAACATGAGGCTCAAGTGAGAAAACAAAACCTGACCCATTTCAGTGCAAAATAAGTAACAAATTTTAAATATTAGATATCCCAGTCGCAAAGCAGCTTCAAAACATTAACACTGAAACATAAGATATGCATATAGAAAACATTCAATGTAGTGTACATGTGCATTATCAATCCATGTTGTGTTGTGAATTGGGCTGTGGTACAAGTCACAGCTGGCTCAGCATTTGCAAAATGTGTGTGTGTGAGAGTGAGTGGGTGTGTCATTTCATGTAATGTGTGATGGCTCGTAAGGTATAAAGAAGGGCTGCTTGTAGCCGGGCTTCCATCACTATTAGGTTTGCATGAACCTGCAGCAAAAAAAGAAGAAGAGGAAAATAGGATGTTAGTACCTACAGGTTACTAGGTGACACATTTTCAAGTCCTGTCTATAATGCTTCTTCTCTAATGACAAATAAAAAAGGAAGGTAAATGAGGAGACAAGCTGAAATGTCAAATGATTCACTCTTTGTTTGGGAGGCGCCAAAGAGAGAAGACACGGTAAAATGTCATAGTCATTGCGGCTGAAGAGGCCTGGTGAACTCGCTCATACCTTTTCTGAGTGTCTGAACCGTCTCCAGAAGGCGTGGTAGATGCGTGCCGTGGTCTGCTCGGGGTGACAGGCCATGGTTTTGACAAACACCTTCAGAGAGCGTTCCAACAACACGTTCACGCTGCCGTAGTCGTAATCATCGTAGCTGCATGGGTGTGGTGATAAAACATTAGCGACAGAGCAGAGACAAAAAAGCCACTTCAAACTTAGTTGATTAGGTGCAATTTTTAAGTGCGACACAGACCGTATCCCGTACAGACAGTGGATGTAATTCCACAGAGCTTTCCTCAGAGTGTGAGTGTCCACACCTTCATGCATGGCCATCCTGTTGTAGGTCAAGTTGCTCACAACCTGCAGTGGCACCATTTAATCTCATTATAATATGCTCAGTCAATCATTAATTAACGTATATGCTAATCTGCAGTCAGAACAAGATGCCAAGGAGTCATTTCATCATGTGGTTACCGGGACGCTCACTTCAACCTGTTTGTGTTTTTCCACAGATTCTACTAAATTTGGTTGCGCCAATAATCTTGCTTGTGACCCTTAATACACATGATTACACACTCTTTCTGATTAAAAAATGTGCTTTAATTGTAAAAAAAAAAAAAAGATAATTTGAACAAAAAATATGTAACGTGGGAACAAATAAAACAGAAACTGAACAAATTAAAACTGATTTCATAGGGCCCTTGTATGGACAGTTACAATATTTATATAACACACTCAAAAATGTTATGTTATCCACACATCAGTGTTTCAGCTTCTTATCAGATTATTGGTGTATATTAGTGTACTTCTACTAGGTTAAATTTGAAGGTACCTGGAATTTTTCATCCAAGAGCTGGCCCATGTCTGGCAGCAGTCTGTTGACCAGAGAGAAGCCGTGGTCCTCCCATGAATAGTCCTGCACACATCAGACATCAAGTCTATGACCCAACGCAAACAATTAACAGGCAATGTGCACTGTAAATAATAATATTACTTATAATCACTATATTAGATACACTAATCTAAGTATAACCTGGGAATGTGGGTCCCAGAAATGCTCCAAACTTACCTGGGCTCTCATGGTGGGCGGTGACTGCTCTCCTCTCAGGGCAAAGTCCTCGTATCTGAACTCTGGATCCTCCACCAGGCGCAGCACCAGGTCCGGCGGTGCTCCTCGCACCACCGCTAAACAAACACGACAAAGAGGAAGTAGTGAGTACACAAATGTCATCCAAGTGAATGACAAGAGTGAGCACTGGATAAAGAGGCATGTTTGTACCTGTTGGTATGCTCTCGCTCCTCTCCTTCTCAAAGCGAGTAACCATCTCCTCCTGCGTGCACTCCTCCTCCTGCTGCTGTAGCTCTACCATCCTCTTCATCAACACCTCCACCTCCATCGCTCCATCAACTAACTGGAGAAGATTTAAAAAAAGAAGAGCCTGAGGAACAAACTTCTATTGTCACTAAACTGGTGTGATTGGTGAAACAAAACTGGAATTAAACAAATACCTCCTTCTGCTAGTCCTGTGGTCATTATTATATTTAGACCTGTGGTGAAGAACAACTGTTTGACTCACCTCTTGCCTGCCGTTCTCATGAGCAGGGCTGTTAGGGCTACGAGGGAGATGAGTGGGTGATGGAGGTTGGAAGGTATAACCTCCAATGTGGTCGGGTTCTGGGTTTAAGCCACAGCCCCACACTAAAGAGCAGAGTGAGTGAGCGTGTGCCATCAGGACCACAGCATGTATGAGTTCAGCCAAAGACCAGCGAGGCTCTGCTCCGGGACAAACCAGCTCCTGCAGGGCAGAGGGGAGGTTGGTAGGTAAAGGATGTAAAGAGAATTTCATCAAAAAATACTTCATCAATAAATAAATTGCCTACCACAGCTTTCCCTTTTTATACCGCGTCAACAACAGGTCAAGATTTTAATTTATCCAAAACTAATGACATTCCCATCAGCCCCAGCTGTACTTTGTGTTTAGAGCTAATTAGCAACTCTTAGCATGCTAAGACACTAAACTAACTGATAAACAAATACCCATCATGCACCACTAATGTCACTGCAAACATGTTAGCATGCTGATATTAGCATTTAGCTGTGCACCTCTGTGTCTCAGCACAGCCTCAATAAGCAAATAGCATGGCTGTAGACTTGTACTGTTGTTAAGTTACAACCACCGCATACAGAGAATGATACAATGAAATGAATGCCTAACAATTTAGTTCACCTCAGTATCACAAAACACAAAAAAAGACTCAAAAATATCACATAGGTTGTATTTATTAATGGACCGTTGCGTTAGAGTAAAATTTATTGTTTTTATAATATATCTTTCATGTGTGGTGGAGGTAAACAACTAGCTTGCTATGGATTGCTGGCATGAAGACTTACATGATTATACAGGCTGAATTTTGAAGTTGTTTTTTGTTTGTTGCCTTCATTTAAAATTGCCAAACACAGGGAGAAGTTTATTTGCACGAAAACAGTCAGGTTCTGTAATACAGTGTAGCTAATACTTAGTCCACTCGTTCTTTACTATGTAAGTGCTGTGTGACGCCACTTTATTTAATGTCTGCATTCTGAGTGTCTTTATCCACAAAATTCCCGCAAAGGAACACAAATGTACACTATTTTCTGCGTAAAACACATTTTAAAGAAGCAAAACTACACCAATCACTGATGCTGCAAAATGATGATTCAAAATGTCCAAAATATGAATGTAATGTTGCTTGTAAAAGAAACTATTGAGTGTTTAGTGAGGGAATCATTTCATTACATCATTTTACTATTATATGAGAACAGACTATGAGCAAAAGAGAACGGGAGAGTGTGTAGGTGTTGTGTCTGACCTGGATGTGCTGTTGTGTGATGAGCCAGGGTCTGTGTGCCAGCAGCTTGTTGAGTGTTTGCAGGCTGCGGAGTTTGGTGGGAGCGTGCTCGAGGCTGCTCAGCCAGCTCTCCTCCCCTCCAGCCTCTAGGAAACCTGCGCTGTGCTGCTGCACCAGGTATGTGCAGTGGTGTCGAGCTGCAGCCTGAGAGACATCGGGGAGAAGAAAAGCGAACCAACATGACACCCAGTCCAAAGCTCAAACAGTGGTCTGTGTCACAACTATATAATGCATAAGATACACATAAAGGGCTTCAAGGTAAAGGCCACACAACTGAACTCTTCCATCTGAAGATCATTCTGAGTCTAATGACTGGCATTTTTGATGTAAAAGGGCAGTTAATGTGATGTGTATATGAGCAATGAGAGCCATTAAATGTTTATAGAGAGGATCACAGTGTTTGGCAGACCTGTCAGTGGCGCGCTATAATATAGTAGCTGGATAACCCTCAAGAAGAGAATGACCTGCCAAGTCTATAATGCCTCAGTGCTGTTTCTCCTTAGAACAGGATCCAGATGTTTAGGTTCCTACAACCTAAAACGTTTAGAGCACAACTTTTGATATATATCAGGTGTGTCTGAAATCCACCCCTTGTTCAGTTAGTAATCAGTCAGTATTCAGAGAGCTGGATTTCAGCCATAGCTGTACAAACTATTACCTAACTAAACTAACTAACAAACAAAAGGTGCATTTGTTTGTCAAGTGACCCATTTCGCAGCTGCAGCACATCAAATGAACAGGAAGTTTGATTGGAAGGGTCCAGTGTTGACAGAAGTCATTATTGTCTTATGTATTGATTTATTGTTCACTACAGCTGAACTGACTGTGGCTATAAACGCTGTTGGCTCCAGTAGAGAAACAGCTTTTACAGAAATAACTGTTTAACTGCAATATTTGGTTTTGTTCAACTACCAGCGGAGGCAGAAATAATGGTGCCGCCATGTAGGCAAAAATCATTAGATTTGCGTGTATAAAAGGAAGAAATCACAAAAACACTTTGGCCCTAAACTCCTTCACAAAGAGAGGACATAATAGCTGTAGAGTCTGCCATTATTTTTAATATAAAAGCTGTTAGTCATGCAATAACCTAGCTAAAACATTAAAAGGATACACTCACTGTATCTGTAGCCTTTCACAAACCAATTACAGGCTTTAGAGCGTTTATAGCTGCTGTTATTGCTGTCTCACTTGACACAAAAGCATATAATATAGAGGCATATAAACACAAGACAAACACGTGTTCACTACCACTTTAACACTTATGAATTAGATCAGAAAGTAATAACTATTTTGACATTATGATTTAACCTGCAGTGTCGCTGCTTGCAGCACTGAGCTCTGCACACCATGATGGAAAAGCTAAACAACAATATCATCTATTTATTGTAAAAGGGTATGATTTATTTGTATGCATCTAGTCCAATAATGGGTGATTGTGCACGTACAGAATACAAAGCGAATCAAATGGTTCACTATTAATGAACACTGTTTAACATGTTGTTCTTACATCTGTCATGATCTAGGAAATATAGTGAAACATTAAGAGACTAGCAATAACTTTGAAGAGCAATTACACCATTTGAACTACTCTTTGATTGTATCTGTTTAAGATATAGTTAACGTTCTACATTAAGGAGTGTACTTGAGGCCGTTGCTGCAGACACTGGTCTTTAAAAATGATATATTGTGGTTTTCTTACCATAATAGCAATGTAGTGTCTCCAGTGACGGGGCAAGGGCCCATCCAGCTCCAATAAAGCATGCTGGGTCCTCAGGAAGCAGCTGAGATAGGCAGGGTGCAGCGCCATCACCATGGTGACATGGTCCAAGCGACCCAATGAAAGAAAAGATTCGATAAGGATGTCCTGGTCTGGCCCTTCTTTCAACATCTGAGGAGTAACAGCAAGACAAAACATGTGTTCAAAACTGACAACAGATTCCACAGGTTATATTTATACTACTAAACGTTTGAGGACACACTGGCAAGGGTTCGCTTAAAGATCTTTAGCTTATAGCCGGAAATAAGCAGCCTTGAAGGGCTGACACAACACTCCCACTTTCTCCACTGGAAAGATGGGAATGAGTCACATGTTATGCAAACAGCATTTTGAGCCATCAGCTTTGGTAACACATGTCTGGTGTTGCTTCTCTTGATGACATGGACATGAAGCAACAGGCACTGCAATATTGCAGCAGAATAGTTCGCTACACTGCTTATACTAGCACTGAATTAGGCATTTGCTAGCAAGCTTCACAAGTACATGTATTTATTTTTCCATGGAAAGAGATTTATAGTCACAGCTGGCGCAAACACATATGCACAGAGTTGACTGTTCATCATGACGCCAGCTTGCAACGAGCCAAGCAAAATCTTGAGTTTAGATCAGGAGGCCAGCTGTGTGCCGTGCTGAAATCAACACATCTCCAATATGAGCAGTTTCATCAATAAACATTATATGGCAAGAAAGAAAAACTGGTGACCAAAGGCAAACACTGCCACATGCAATTTACTTTTGGAAAGAAATTTCAAACTATTGCAACACTTTACAAGCCTGCAATCAGAAGACAATAACAAAGTTTTGTAAATCTCATCTAGTGGTTAATATGTTTAATAATGGAGCCATTTTAATGTTTGTGAATTAATGTACTTTTAAAAACAAGCTATACAAACCTCTTTTGCATGGATAAAGGCACTTGGACCTGAGGCCAGAGCCCGAGGTACGTCAACTCCTTGTTCCTAGAGGTAAGAAAACACAGAAAGTTAATTACACAGTGATATAACAATAATTCTGACAATTATCATCTTGTTTAATCATTTGATATACTGAATGTCAGAAAGTTTTGAAAAAAATGCTGATTGTCATTTGCAAAAGCAAGAGCAAAAGCAAAACTTAAAGGCTATAAACTATTGGAGCTTATCACATTAAACAAAGAAAATTCTCACAGCTAAGAAGCTGGAACTATGGAGTGTTAATCAACATATTGATTAAATCAGCAACTTGTTTCAGCTTTACATTGAAATATCTAAAATATGTTCAGAGATTAAATCCTATTTGTTTTTTAACTGCTTTGCACAAACAAGTAAATGGTTAGACTCCTCTTAAAAACCTCAGAATATATATATACAATGAATTATTTGAAGATAAATGACGAAATCTGCAGGCAGCTTCAACCTCGTTGGACTTACTTGACTGCAGCAGCTGTACTGTAACTGGAGAGACAAATTATGAAACAACTTGCGGCCCATAAAATCTGTAACCAAACTCACCGACGTCATCGGTACACCGGCAGCAGAACAACGTCCCTTTAAAAGAGGCGAGAGCCAAAGTGAATCTGCGCCACACGACTTGCTTTTTTATTTCTAGAAGCTACAGCGGGAGGTGAAAAGACTCGGGGGTGTGTCTACTGTGTTTTTCAGGGCACCGGGAGGGGGCGTGTCCGGCCTGCTTGTTTGTGCCTGTTCACACCGCATCAGGGTCTTGCATCACCTCCCACAGTTCAACGTCTGATGAAATATCCAGAAATCTGATAGAAAATGGTAATCTGCTGATAACTATGGCTGATCGATTTGCAGGATCATCATTGCTATTAATCGTTCATTCCCCTAATCTTGGAATTGCATAAGAAGTAAGAGCAAAGGTCCTTTAAAATATTTATTTAAGATATTTCTTGCTGGTGAGAATAGTGCCCACTGTCTTTGAATTGAGTGTTTCTGTGCTGCTGCGGGTCTGAAGACATTACGAAGCAGTAAGGACTGTGCCCAGTCTCCTTACATTACCTGTGCGGCTCGAAGTAGCTCGGTTGCTTTCCCCCGTACCTCCTGCAGCGGACATGATCGGGACAGCCGAAGCAGATGGAGGAGTGTTTGTTTACTCAGCCGTGCCGAGCCGGGCTGGTCCAGTCCCAAACACAGCAGAACCCCTTGACTCAGCTCGTCTAGAGCAGCCGCTCGCTCGTCCTCGTCCCTGCTGCACAGCCGTGCTAGGCTTTTGACAGTCGGGCCAAGATCGGACTCTGACTCGGACTGGTGGCGACATGAGCGGCCAGGGCCAGACGCTCGTCCCGGTGTGTTTTCACTATTAGCCTGACAGGTGAAGCCCGTCACGGGATTACTGGCCATCTCTTGTGTTGGTCCCGAAGCACCTGGGTCACCTAACGTTCCTGCTAGCTAACGTTAGCTTGATCCAAATCCACCAGGTGTCCGTCGCCTGTCTCCGTTCACTGCGCAATCATCTGTCCCACAGATCATTAACGCCGGAGGACCACCTTCAAAGCTCTCTCACTTGTCGGCTACCTGAGCGCAAGGCCAGTCTGCCCTAGCTCCCTACGCTAGCCTAGCAATCAGATGCTGTAAACTTGTTTCAACAGCGGACCTGACGACGACTCAATGAAAAAACACACACACACACTGTGAGCCAGTGGTCTGTAGGACACCCAGATAAAATACTCTATTTTAAAGTTTAAAATGTTTTCATAGGGCATCTAAATGTTTTTTTAGAGACTTCAGTCGCTGGTTTCGTTCAGCTGTTGAGTTTATTTCCTCCTGTGGGCACGAAACTTTTCACTAATGAGCTGCGGGGTGCACTATGGGTGCACTTATGCCGCGTTCCAGACTGCTCGGAATTGGGAAATGTCCAAGTTAAATATCCAACTTCTGACCTCAAAGCGTTTCAGGTGCATCGTGGGGCATGACGCCAAATATAAACAATAAACAATGAACGTGACAAACTTATGTTTCTTTGGCAAGTTTATGCACAGTTAAACCCTCAGCAGTGCACTTGGTGTTAATTAAAAGGATGGCCATTTTATTAAAAACAAGTGCCACGTTACTCGTTCAGTCTGTATCCTTCTAGCTATATCAGTTGGTAATCCTCAAAAGTCAGCGAAAGTTGTTATATTTACATTTTTTTTCACATTTCTGGGCATTTTTAACATTTTCCTGAAAAACGTTTGGGAGGAGAAGATGACTTTCTGAGAGTGTTAATGTAACCTGCTACCTATAACACTGACAAAATATTTCTACATCAATTTACACGCAGAACAAGTTTTACTGTTTGACACTAGTAGCCTATGTATTACTTTAATTTAATACTTTACTTTACCTTTCAGTTTCTGGTTTACCATTTAGGCTACAATGTGTGTTCCCATGGGAGCTGCCGTGGTTGTTTGACGTTATTCGGACGCTGCTCGTGAGGTCGGGGTACATACTAGTCTCCGTGTTAGCAGGAAAGTAGGAAATCCGACTTCAAGTGGCGCTCCATAGTACTTTTTCTAGTTGGAGGACGGAAATTTCCCAGTTCCGAGTTGCCTGGAACGCAGCACAACTCCTCTCAATAGTAAACACCATGGTAAACACTACCATTTCACTGGTAGGAGTGTGCTGGTTTCGCTTCTATCATGTGTTGCTGATTTACTGGTTGCATTTCTTTTTGAAAACAGTTATGAACTTCTGCATAATTGTATGTTACCACGCTGTGCTAATTGAACGTTTGGTAAATAATGTGTTGTTACAATAAATGATCAAAATTAAGGGCTAATTGATTCATTTTGTGTCAAGATGATTGAATGATTTTAGTTGATTTCCACACTAAATTACTTCGATGGCACTTAGGAGTTAACATTTTCTTGACAGGGAACCCCACAAATCCACAATAAAGTATGGATTCAACTAATCATTTTCATCTGGGACAAATGTCAGTACTTCAAAGACTTCAGGTGGAATTAAAAGTGCAGAAATCTGTGCCACTGAAGTGAAACTGTTCACCGTTTTCTGGAAATACCTATCAAGTCCTTGTGGTCCTTGCAGCCCACATTTTGGAGCCAACGACCATAGGAACATATTGTGTACTTTTTTACTTACTTTTATTTAATTAATAATTAAAACTCTGTAAAGTAAGAATTGTTTTGTTTCTCTGTGTGCATTTGTGTCTGTGAGGGTAATTTTGAATAAAATAGTTTCACAGGTTATGATATGCACTTCCTGAATGACCTTTATTTAGGAAAATTAAAAAACATCAATTATGTACCCATTATCAGACATATCTTATATTAATTTACCTCTGTGTGTGTGTGTGTGTGTTTGTGTGTACATTTACACACCATATACAATATTTGTGTGGGAGTATGAAAAGAAAGCTGAAGCCTTCAGATATGAGAGGACAGAGAGGGAAAGATGATAGAGAAAACAAAGAAGTGATGTGCTGTTCCATTTGACATGACAAGACACAGTATCTATGGCATGAGGGGAAATTCAACACTGTGGCAGCAACAAAGAAAAACCCTTCAGTGTACCGTTTCCCTATGAGGGAAGACTTTTATTAACAAACGCACAGACTGGCTATGGGAGGATGACCTTCAGAGTGCGCGCGCACGCACGCACACACACACACACACACAAAGGCATGGTCCCCATGGCAAAGGTGCTTTGTGTCCCAGGAGACCCAAGGGAGGAAGAGGTAAGACCAAGAGAGGAGGGGGCAGAGGTGGTTGGGGAGAACTCAGGATACAAGCAGAGGTCAGGGTTCACACACACACACACACACAGCAGTTCCTCTTCAGCATTTTACAGGAAGTAAAAATTGTTTGTATGTGTGTGTTTCTGTGTGTACGTGGGTGGGTGTGCAGATGTATCAGGAAGAGGGGAGTGTGAGTCCTCAGACGATTTTGTTCTCCAGCAAGGCGATCCTCTTCGACATACTCTCTAGTGAGATTTTGTCAAGGACAGCAACAATGCAATGCATAATATGACAGAGACATTAACACCCCCCCTCCCAACATCATATTCTCACACCATTTCACTCATTGAAAAGGATATATTTTTTTGTTAGTGCCTGTAGGGCATCTTCTACTTTCTTCTGGAACTTTACGAGGGAATTACATTCGCAAGGGTCCTCCTCTGTGGGAACAGAAATAACAAGTTTAAGTTATTGTACCAGTATGTATAGTGAAATAATAAAGCAAGTATTTTAATGTCTGTATTAATCATCATGTGTGACCTTTACAGATGTTAATCTGCAACTTCTTGGCGATCTGGGTCATAGTCTTGAAGTCGGCAGTGTAGAAGTAGTGCTCTGCAGTTGGCTCAGAGGCGATCACCTTCAGCTCATCCTCCACCGCATTGCCCACTCCAACAGCATACATCTTCAAACCTGTAACATAATCACACACAAGTTGCCCTCAACACTACGTTTTGTACTTTTACTCCACCCATGCATTAAGGAGTAATCTATCCTGTCCCTCTCACCGTGCTCCTTGCACTTCTTGGCGGGATCTGTGATGTCGTCCTGGCTGCGTCCGTCGGTGAAGACAATGCCTACCTTGGAGACTCCAGGCCGGGTGCCCTGACCAGGGGCGAAGCTGTTCTCTACCAGAAAGCGGAGAGCCTGGCCTGTCATGGTTCCCCTTTCCATGTATTCCATCTTCTTTACAGCATCCTTCAGGTCTTTCTTGTTGTTGTAGCGGCCCAGGGGGAACTCCTGCAGGAGGGAGATGGAAAACATGACGTTGATACGGAAGAGAAGGAAACAGATTATTAGGAAACACCAAATGCCAAATACAGACACGTACCGATCTAACTGTGCTAGAGTACTGCACTAGTCCAACATGAGCCTTGGTTTCAGAAATATCCAGTTTGTCGATGATCTGGTTGATCCACTTCTTGACCAGCTCAAAGTTCTCAGGACGGACACTCTTAGATCCATCGATCAGGAACACCACATCTATCTCCGAGTTGCTGCAAGCTGATGATGTCAGACACAGAACGGGGCATGTTAGTCAGGGAGAACAGTGACCGTGCTTGGATGAATACCTTCATTCCCACACACTCACCACTGCAGCTGCGACCATCATCCTTGAGGGTAAAGCCATCTTTGCAGGCACACTTGTATGATCCGGGGCTGGTGATGCATACCTGCTCACAGTCATGATCCCCAGTGGCACACAGGTCCGACACTATGTGTGTGACTGTGTGTCCAACATGCAGTAGAATATATGTTGAAGCACATACACACACAGTGGGGGGTGGTTGGGGTTAGGAGGAGAGAATGAAACTATGTCAGTTTGAAAATGGAAAAGTAGCATTGATTTTTAATGATCCACTGCGACCTGCAGTTGACCTGAACAATTTATACTTTTGAGTGGATGATGCATGAATCCAGTGGATCCTTAAAACAAACAGGTGGAAAAGATTGGAGCAGCCTCAAAAAAGAAATTTAAAGAAGATCTGTGGTGTGTTTCTAAACGTGAGGCACAGGCTCGTCCAATAACAATCCAACACTACGGTCATGCAGCTCTGCCCTTGCATGAAAACATCTGCAGCGAGATTGGCTGCTGCAAAGTGAGTGGCAGACAGCAGCCAAAACTGCCGCAGACAGGGAGAGCTAAAGGGCATCACTAATTGGAGGTTTAATGATTGTCACTAATGGATCGGTAATTACAGAGAGATCAGTCTCGCCTCTCGGTTATGTGAGAGTTGAGTGAAGAACAGGAGCGAATTTCGTTCCAAAAGGTTGTTCCTGCCCTAATGCCCTCGTGCACTGGGGATATTTAATGAGATGAATGGTTGAATGATTATACTGTAGTCGTGTTGAGGCACAGTGGAGGACAAAAGGGAGAGAACAATACATTGGAATGAAAAGATGACAGTCCTGACACCTTACCCTTAGTATAGGGGGGCCAGCAGACAGCTCTCTCCCCAGGCATGGTGGATAATGATGATGACCCACACAGTGACCGTAATTCTTTGCAGCCATCTTTGTCGTTTTCCATCACTAAGGACTAATCCCTGTTTTCTCTGTCCCCCCTAACTTTAAACAATAATCATCTTTCCTTCTTCCTCTTCTCTTGACCTCCTCCCATCTTACCACAGAAGGCCTCCTGGAACTTCTTGGTGAGCTTCTCGATGACACTGTAGCTCTCCACGTAGTCCACATGGTCGTCCAGAGGATCGCTGGCCATCTGCTTCAGGGTGCTCATGTCCACACGTCCCACGCCGATGGCAAAAATCTCAATACCAGACTCCCTTGCACGCTGAGCCACATCCTTCACATTGTCCTGGGGACGACCGTCTGTCACAATAATGGCAACCTTTGAAGGAAGAGGAGCAAAATTAGATTAAAAAAATGATTATAATTATGTAACATGTTGAATTGCATGGGTGAATGCATATAACTGTGTTTCTGACCTTGCTGATATCAGGAGATTTGACACGAGCCCCTTCGTTCTCACTGAAGGCCACATTCATGGCAAACTGGATGGAAAGACCGGTCATTGTTCCAGTGGACAGCGGCTCGATCTTGGTCACAGCCTTAATCAGTCCAGCTTTGGTGCGATGTGTCTTCAGAGACACCTACAGTTGCATAATAGCAAGGTCAGTGATGTTAATACTTCGAAAAGTAAATGAAAACTTTGCTCAGTGCTAATGAAGGCTAGCAATGCCCCATACCTCATTCTTGACACGGCTAGCATAATTCACAACTCCCACACGGGTGGCGTTAGGTCCAACATCCAGTCCCTCGATGACCTTGGCAAGGAAGACCTTGACCTGCTCAAACTCTGCAGGGCGAACACTCCGACTGCTGTCGATGATGAACACAAGGTCTGTGGGACGAGTTTTGCACAAACCTGCCGCTACGCACATGAGGAGACAGAAAGGAGATTATTATGTATTCATATCCTAATAGTTTGTATAACAGCTGCACAACCTCAAAATTATCCAGAAATGTAGATGGATAAAGAAATTAGGCTGGTGAAAAAGGGAGAAAGGGGGTGGATGGATGGGAGGAGCATGGGCCGAATGGAGGTATTGAGTGGAAAGGGGAGGGTGTAGGGGATGGAGGCTGGTGAGAAAGTGTGAAAAACAGGATAC
>JAPMOB010206594.1:0-13327 GCA_029875015.1 Lepomis gibbosus | reverse complement strand
TATTACATTTCTCCTGTAGCTGCACCTGAGTGCTACACGAGCCGCTCTATTCTGTATAAGTTGTAATTTATTCATATATTGGTGCATGCAACAAAATAAATCTGACAGATACTTCATCTGCATTTCTTTATTCTTTTGCCAAATCTTCTGTAACTACGGAAGAGACCATCTGCTTCATGGTTACACTGGCACACGCATGCTCAGTGTATGTAAATTGCCAGTAGATGTGCGTTTTCAGTCATTTTAATGGAGACAGATATCAGCTCTAAACGCAGCTAAAACAAAGGTGTGGACAGAAATCATATTCAATTATCAATAAACTAAAGGGAATAGTGTGTATGGTGCCTTAGAAATCGGACATAACGTCTGTCAAATTGTGATGATGATGTATGTGTTATTTTACTGATAAGTACAATTCACTCGCTGCTATCGAGTGAACATGTCTCGACACCCGAGCCAATGCATGTTTCTGTAAAGATTACAGAGACATCCCATCATCGCCTAAATATCAATATTTGGTTCTGTTCACTGTTTAAGGGTTCACATCTGAACTTTGAGGAAACGCAGAGATAACAGAGGATTATCAACGTTGTGATGAATATGGCATCTATTTTAATAGATTCTGAACAAGTGATATTTTTCTTGTGTAACCCAATTTGAAATGCTGATCATGAAGTGATTGATATTCTGATTTGATGCTCATAGGCTTACTCCAGAAACTATAACCGAGGAAAGAAATGAAACAAAACGGCTCAGCTCTGCTCAGCCGTTGTACCGGATCTTCACCAGTTTCCGGCCCTGGTCAGTCTGTGATCGCTGTGGAGTACCGGGAGAGCAGGTTCGTGTGGGACTCTGCTACGTCCACTCCCGTTTCCTGCATATACGCTACAGACGGGTCAATGAGACAGTTGCGTCATGTGGCTCAGGAGGGGTTCCCAGGACTTTTGGGCAACTGATGCAAGTTGGAGCCAAGCTGGAGGTCAAAAGCTGTAAAGTGACTTGTCCAACTCAAGCTCTTCCATCCTCCAAAATCCTTGCTCCGATGGCATTTCTGGGGTACAAGTAAGCATGTAGATAAGTATAAAGAGGTACATACAACAGACAGGTGGGGGGCTGTGGCCTCAGAAGGAAGGTAGAGCAGGTTGTCCACTAATCACAGGATCCTCAGCTCCCCCTGACACACATGGCAACACTGAATGAAAGGCTCATTGTAAAGTGCTTTAGTTAATAGCATTTAAATGCAGGCATTTAGGTGATGGGTATATTTTCACAGAAACTGATTCATAAATAAAACATAAAACAAATAGTCTGGTGAGAAATCATCTAGATCATTTGTTCTGGACTCAAGTGTTTGTAGCAGCATATTTATCAGTCTAACAATGTCAAAGTTTATAACTGCTAACAGGTCCAAATGGTCATGTTTCAGTAAAAAAAAAGTTTGTATTTAGAAATAAGTATAAACTTCTTTTTTTTTACCAAAATATGACCGTAGAGAAATCTAAATCTACCAATATTAGCATGTGTCATTACAATTTGTAGTACCTGTAAAACTGATAAATACAAATGTAACACATCTATGAGTCTCTGTTTCTGTGTTATAGTTCTGAGGAGGTACCAGTGTTGTACTTGAACCACCCTGCGGACCATGTTCTGACCCTGGGCTGTCCCGGGGCACAACCTAACATGGCTGTGGCATGGGACAGAGGATCTGAGCCCATCTACCGATCTGCACTCTTGGTAGGTCGTAACCTCAGTGCCACAACCCCCAGGCTGCTGATAGACACCGGACACCACCTGGTGTTTAACCCGGCAAAAACTCAGGACTCAGGTACCAACTACTGCTTATTGTCAACAAGTACAAGTTTGTGAAAAATGTGTGTTTACCCGAAATCAGGGTGGTGTTTTGTTTTCTTGCCTCACAAGCTGCCAATTCGTAATGCAAAAGCTACTCATCTCAATTTCTGTAAAACATTCTCACCTCAGTCAATCATGTGATCCAGGCACCTGGCTGCTCAGCTGTCCCTCATCACCACATTAGTTCCACTATATATGTGTTGTAGCCCTCTTGAACTAATCCATGATGTGTTGGTGTTTTAATCTGATTCTGCTGAAATCCATTTCCTCTTTTGATTGCCTGTTTTTTTCATTTCAACCTGGTGTGATAACCAATATATTTTGTTTAATGTGACTTAAATATTCTTTTTGTTAATTAGGTGTCTACTGCTGCTGGCTTCAGGGTCAGCAGGCTGCCAAGATACGACTTCTGGTCTACGCCCATTTGGGGCGAGGACAGTCAGTGACATCACATCCTGACTTCCCGACAGCTCTCAAGACTGTGTTAAGATCATATGCTGTCATGACAGCTGTATTTTGCGTTCTGGTGTTCGGCAGAGCCGGAGTCAGACACCTCAGAGACACCAGAGAAACACATTTGGATTAAACTCAATATTCGGATGTTGGGTAGTTATTTTCAGCCACTTTAATAATAATGTCCAGAGTTGTGCTGACACAGTTACACCATCATTATATTATTTTGTAACCAAAAACAGGTGCTGCTAATGGTCCTGGAAAATTACATTCAGAGATTTTCTTAATGACACTGCTTTCTAAAAACATGTTCTCATAATACTCTGCTGTCTCCTTTACTCTCCTGCTCTGCTCTCCTCTCTGCTGTATTGTTTCCTTTCCTGTTCAGCAGCGACAATAACCACATCAATTGTAAACCAATCAAGATTAATGTTATATTAAGTAGACTAGATATGTCAAAGACAATATTTGAGAAACCATCATCAATTTAGATGAGTTTCTCAACAGCCTCAGTTATGTTGTTTTTGCTTTCAATGTGTGAGTCCTGTGAACCATAGTTGGGACCCCATTTGAGTGGGCCCCCAATAAAATTTGCGTTTTAGATAAAATGTAGTGTTAAACTTGTGTTTAGGTAATACTACTACTCTCATTAGATCGTTTTTTTAAATCAATACTAAGATAAACTCACACTCCAAGCCCTAATGCTCAATTCAATTTATTGTACAGATCCAATTTTTTTGATTGACTGCCCATGTCAAACTCCACCGTAAATTGGCAAGGGCCTGATAGTGAAAAAGAATAAAGCAAAAAAACAACATGACATCACATACTTCATGCTGTCACATATGAGCAAAGAAACATGATTTGAGTTATTTTGGCCAGTCTGAATGCAGCTGTCGGTTGTCTTTCATTACAAGCCAAGACGTGTATGGTTCGTTCTTTATTTTGTTTCAAAACCAAATAAAAAAAACAAGTAATCATAGGTTAGTTTTTAGGTTTTTCTGTTTTAAAACCAAAACGTAAAAACAAAGCAGCTGCATTTTCTTCTGTCTATGACTGGTGTTGTATCCCTAGTGGTTTTCAAACTAAGTTGCTGGTGTGCCTGTCGTTTGCAAGAGCTGTGGTCTGCGTTGGGCTTCATCCAACCAGGGTGAATGAACAGCAATCCTCCGCATAACCCAAGGACAGTGTTTAAGTGTTTAAAGAAAACACTTTTTCAAGTCTACAGTATGTATCCTGACACTCCTCAAGACTTTGATTGCTATTAAAATACATTTCCCAAATTCAATCCCTCCAACATCTCAGTATAACCAATAGATTATTCGAAATGTCATGAAATAATTCATTTCCGAAAGCACATTAGTGTCTGTGCTTAATGGGTTTCCTGAAGTGTTTTGAATGCTCTTTCTTCCACTGGACATTTGTGAGCATGGATGATTTTTTGCTCCCTGTGTTTGTTTGGTATTCCAAGTATTTCCATGTGAAGCATCCTCTGCACCAGTACTCTTAGGTACGCAACATGAGTGTGAGATAAATTGTGAAACAAAGAAACACTCACTGAGAGAGAATTGAGAGAGACAATAACTTAATAATAAGTAAAATAGCGGGAGAAGAGAAACAAAAAAACGTCAAGCTTGAGTGGTGGATAAAAATTAATAGAGATGGCGAGATGGGAGTTAGTGAATGAGAGGAAATACATGCAGAGCATTCCCATCAAATTATCTTTGTGCAAAATAGATTGGCTCAAATACGGATGGAAATGCAAACATTGTTATTTCCAAAATATTGCAATTCATAATTCATTCAGTTTTATCCATAGAAAGAAATGCATGAATTGTTGCAATTCTTGATCATTATGTGCATTAAGAGCAGACCTGGTGTGTTTTGTAATGACTTGTTACACCTGGAGTTTTGTAGCACCTGCAGGTGTTGAAGTGTCTCGTGGTGCTGTGCCAAAGTGCAGCATATAATCAGAATCAGAAGAGAGATATCTGGGTTCTTGCTGTTAGACAGAGAGGACTTCAGATGTGTCCTCATTAAGACGTTTCTCCACACCACACTGAGAGCCAGAGGGATGAACACACAGGCAGTTGTTCCTCCACAGCTGTGGCCTCCTCTTCAGACACTCTAAACCCTCTGTTTTTTCCTTCCACCTTCCCATCTCCATCTTTCTGTGGCAGCAGCTCTGAATCCACTC
This sequence comes from Lepomis gibbosus, assembly GCA_029875015.1. Lineage (NCBI taxonomy): Eukaryota > Metazoa > Chordata > Actinopteri > Centrarchiformes > Centrarchidae > Lepomis > Lepomis gibbosus. Next base: position 8,823 of record JAPMOB010206594.1, on the reverse strand, counting down.
AGTATCTGACCTCCAGCAAACACACTCATGGTTCATTATAAGACCAGAATTCAACATAGAGTCTTTGGGTGTTGTGGTGGTCCGCATCAGATTATCACATGTTGCAATGAGTCATTCAGCAAGATCTTTTAATCTCAGTTCTTTAAAGAAAATAAATGTCAAATAGACAATTGTGATCTGATTAAGGTCAAGAGCACATGTTGTATAAAGCATGCGCAACTCTCTTTTATGTGGCACCTCAGTCCTAACACCCTTTTTATATAAGAAAAAAACGTATTCAGAATCTCAGAAACATGAACTTCTTATAAGCTTTGAGTGAATTCAGTTTCAAAAAGACATTTATAAGGTGCTCATTCCTGCCTCTGCACCGTAGGAAGATGTTTTTCAGTTCACATACTTCATGACCTTCCTCTATTACAGCCTCTTTTTACTCGCTGTACTTTCCTGTCTGTTAGGCAGCTCGGAACAGGTTCACATGCATTGCTGCCTTGCCCCAGGATATTTTCTCATTTTGCGGAGTTATGGTTTTGTAGAAAACCTGACTGGCCTTTATGTGATATATGGATGTGTTTCATGTCCCTGTGAGCTGCCAGCTTGAAATCCATGACAATAAAATTAATTTGACTAATGGATTTACCCCAAAATCTTTATTTTGACAAAGTTATGTACGTTTGATGTGCCTTGGTTTGAAGAAACTTCCATTAGGTTCCTGCTTTCCTTCATTTGAAGAATCAATTCTTCGCTTTAAGAAAGCACAAATCATTAACATGATTTTTTTTAATACATAAAATTTTAAATTATATCTTAATGTTTTTACTCAATCCATACTTTCTTCAGCGGATTCAGAAACTATGGCTCCTGGTTTAGTAAAATATTAAACATGTTTTTTTCTTTTTTTTCCTGGTAGACAAAAATCTATCAGGTATTCTTACACACGTTGCATTACCTTTGCATACTGTATATTGTTTTTCTGAAATCTCTCTAATTCAAACATTTGAAACTTAATGGAAAGATAACACCCTTTTTGAAGAATTCAACAAAAGCAGACTTGAATTCAGTTGAAGAAGCTGAGAGTCTGCACCTTGTAGTCCAAAAAACATGAATATAATTCAATATTAACTAACTTTAAATAACTTTCACAGAAACAAATTGCGAAAGATTTTGTCAGGTCAGATGTCAGAGGACAGCTGTTTACACGTACAAAATTGACATGAGAAAACATCATCAGCATAACCCTGGATTTTATGGACTTTTCTGTGTCTTTACATCATTCACCGACAATATGAAAAAGAAACATTACATTAATTGTTTCTGTGCCCAAGAGATAAGCTATTATACTGTACAAAAGCAGAAGGCCGATTGCTTATAATGTAGCACATAATGTGTCCTTTCTAGCCACATGTCCTTGAGCAAACAGTAGACAGTGACCATAGTCCTCATCTAATCCTCTGCACAAAAATACTTCTGTTCGTTTGTGTTGGAGGTGAATGAGATGGTGTCCTCTCCCTCAGCCTTATTTGCCCCTGTTAGATAACTTTCCTTCATAGTGAACCGATTGTAGCTGGCAGATGGAGCATAGACAAGAAGGCAAGGGAGAAAAATTTGGCCCACACACCACAGCCATTAATCAACTTGTTAGTGCATTCAGGCCAGCAATGTAGCATGCCGGCTGTCTGCTGGAAGATAAATGAACAGAGGGTTTCTTAACCTTGTTTTGCCCCGGGAATAAAGACAGAATATTTAAACCTTTCTGCGGCAACACTACCTGCCCGCTTCTACGCTGCAACATCAGATCAATGAGAAATGATTCCAGTTATTTCTCATTTGCCGCCGCCCTGTTGACTAAAGTGATTATGGTAAAAAGGTGGAAACGGGATTTGAACCACTAATCGGGTCACGCATCTGAAAACATTTGAATATTGTAGAAAAGTTCTTCGTTTGTTTAGTTAAAAAAGTGAAACTTTCATATACTCTAGATTTATTACACATAAAGTGAAATATTTCAAGGCCTGTTTTTGTTTTATGGCTGACAGCAGGGGTATTCAATTGGAATTCAAAGAGGTCCCATTAGAGAATATTTCCCAAAGCAAAGGTCCGGAACATCAGAACAACTAACTTGCATTATCATTCAGTACCATAACATATAGTTGTATCAACCTATGTTTTTAGTCAACAACGTCAGTTTTCACATCAAACTGGAGGAATAATAAATAACAACTGCTCTAATAATAAATTCTAAATTTAAGTAAACTAAAATAAAGTGCCTAATTTTTTGATAAAATTAAATAAAAATTGTAGCTTGAAGTGATGAAGTGTGGTCTTAACAAATTTTATAATAAACACTCAACACATCTTAACAAATGAACAGCTGTAATATCTCCTGTTCTCTTTCATGCCCTCTTATAAAACTCTTTCCTTCTTTCTCTTGTTCAGTGAGAAACGTGAGTTCTAGTTTGTCCTGCCAGCTGAGATATTCTGGTTTTGAACTGCCCGTGGGAGGAATGTACATGGAAGAATCTGTACATTCTTGATTTAAAGCCATGTGAAATTTTTTTTCCCCTTCCAAGCATCGGAATGCACAGATTTGATTGGCTGAGCAGCGTCACATGAGACGATTGGAGCACAGGCGATTGGTCTGTGAGTTTCCTGGCCTACTAAACCAGTACAGTAAATGCTAGAAAAGCTGTGCGGGTTAAAATAGAAATGCTCCGTCATGAGGTGGTAAGTCTCAATAATAAATCTTGTATATACTTGTAAAGACAACGGAATATGCAGAATCTTTACAGAATGAGTTGTGCAGTCCCAGTTGTCCTGCAGTCTTGGCCACTGAGCTTAAAAATGGGTTTTTGGGGAGTGGCTTTGGAGGATGGTCTGAAGTAAAGGGTTGGGATTTTCTCAGCTGAATATCTACCTGTCTCTTGCTAGTTCTCTAACTTTGCCTACCCCAGCTGTAAGAGATACAGCTACACACAACAATATGATTTGGATGCTATAGTCAAAAAAACAAAAACAGTCTCCATCACATTATTGAAACATTATTGATGATTTGTTTTCAAGTATTTCTTTTTTGGTGGTTTGTGTTAATGCAACTTTTTTATATTCCTCCATTTAAATGAACAAAAATGTATTAGACAAAGCAATACAAACTTGGATAAAGTAATTACATTGTATCTGGCATAGTATTAGTGATAAGTGATATGATGTCTCAGACTTACGTGTTAACTGACCTATGTAGTTATTTTAACCCAAACCATGATCTTTTCCTAACCTTAACCAAGTAGTTTTGTTGCCTAAGCCTAACCAAATTGCAACATTTCAAGACTTTTGTAACATGGGGTTTCAAAATTGCGATGCTTTGAAACACTAGTGTGTTATTTTGAAAGTCTAACCAGAAGTTGCATAATAGTTGTTGCTAAGAGTTGCTAATCTTAAAAGTCTAAAAATGACACAAAAGAGGTACCCAGTGTGTTGCAAAGCGACACCAAAGGGCCTTGACCAAGCTTCAATATGTGACGAGTCAGGAGTGAAAATGTGTTGTCCCTGGTCTGTACAGCTGCTATCTTCACTGCCAGTTTGTTTCAGGGTCTTTTTGCCTTTAATATGGTGTTCGCCATGTTATTGACTTTACCAGTCAAGAACTTTCCACTGTATGGTCACAGAAATTAATGATGTAATGTGATAATAATAATGTTCACTGGTGGTGTGTTGTCTAAATACACCACTGTGTATGCGCATTCTGTCTGTACTCATGAAATTAGATGTGTAAGTGTTAGCAAGGGTTGTTGAGATCTAGTCTGAAAAGGTGGGGGTTTAGCCTGCAGTCACTGTTTAATTTCAAATATTTTGGACAAAACTATGAAAATGTGTCACTGTCAAAATATTTTGCAATTGTCTGCACTCTGCACTGTATATCCACCTGTTTAGAACAAACACGACTCAGAAACTGTGGCAGTGTTGGAAAGCAGGTGCCCCTGCAGTAGAATTTCCAAATTAGAAGTGCCAAAAAACACATCAGTTAAACAACTGATTTTGCTGGCTGCAACTGTGACTCTGGTGGCAAACTGCGGTGGTAACGTGCTGTCAGACATGTAGTTATTTCATCGTTTCTTCCTGAAGCTTTGGCAAGAACACAGTCACCATCTGGAGGCCTTGTTCTCTTAATTAGGTGGTAACCCAGCTGAAAGACAAATGGATTTTGAATTGATTCAGCTCCAGTGGCCAGTTGGAAAAAAAAGGTTTATTCCTGTCGGTGCTGGTTATGAAACCCCAGGTGAAAAAAACTGACACTTAAATTATACTTTTTAAAGAATGCACACTTTTTTGCACTTGCTTTTTTTTTATACCTTCAAGTATACTCACGTGTACTCAAGTAGTCCTTGAGTACTACTTGAGTATACTTTAAGTGTAAATAGTATGCTAAATTGGCACAAGTTTTTACAAATTTCAAGTGTACTGAAGTACACCTGTGAAAATCATGTGCATTCTAAACACACTTTTAGCACAATTGTATTACACTGAGACTTTAGAAGCAGCACGGCCAACCAACCGAACTAACCAGCCACAGATACAGGCAGATAGGCTACAGTTAGTGGTTTAGCAAAAAAGTAAAGCTATCTCTCAAGAAGCGCTGTGTAAATCAACTCAGTACTGGATTCCCTGTTGGTCTCTGAGGCTGTGCTTGGTCCTGTTCATTCCGTGTGTGTACACTGGGAAGCTGCTGACAAAGGTTTCGTTGGCCGTTCGACTGGCTCCAGTTCCCATTCAGGCGCCGTACCGCCCTCCGCCCCTGTCCCGAAAACCTCCAGAGCTTGAGTAAAGGTATAAACACCCTTATACAGTCTATGGTAAACATTAATAGCTACCAGTACGGCCAGAGTGAGTTAATTTGACCAGTGATTGCACATCTAACTGAATTAATAATAGCTGCTAGTTAGCTATTAACTAAGTACAGCTATCCATTCATCCATCCATCAGGGAACTGTATATCACATCTGACTTGCTACTTTGTCCAAACTTCAGAATGAGGACACCAGACAGTACATGTACCGGGGTCAGAGAGACCCAACCGGAATTCTAGTAGGCTACAAAAAGAATCATAGGGCAATTAAAATACTATGATAAATGTTTTTTTGAAACATGAAGTTATCTTTACACCAGTCTTACTATATTCTCATTAAAAGTAATTAAAAAATAGCAGGAGTTTTGTTCTATTTTAATCTATGATTAAAAATGTTTAGTTGCCAAAAGTCACAAGCAGCAGCAGCTGCTGTACCCCAAGGGTTCACACTCTTATGCACAAAAGGATATTTTATGTTTAGTCATTGTATTTAGTAAGTAATCCAAATATATTCAAACTATTTGCATTTCCCTTTAATTATGTATTAAATTTAATCCAGCTAGAAACAACTGTATGTTCGGTGTGATTTTGATATGGGGTGTTTTTACATGCTTACAAACCTGACAAGAAATCTAATAAATTAGCACAGATAATCGCTTACCAAATCCAATGGTAAACACAAATACAAGTCATATTTGTGCTAATATTCACAAGATGCCCACACATCGTTCTTGTCAAGTGTATTACATGATTATGTATCTAGATCTCCAACTCTGTTTAGGACGGAATTTATGGCGATGACCTTTGTACCCTTTGCACCAAACCCTTTGTTTGTGGATACCAAAGGAGTAGACTTTGGTACCCTTTGTACCAAAGTCTACTCCTGATTTCCTACGTTCTGAGGCATAACCTCACTGGGATTGCTCTGGACCATCTACTACAGATTTTTAATGGACATTTTCCCAGATTGATGCCAGCCATCTCTTCCAGAAATCATATGGTAAATATGAAAGTTCATTTTTACTAATCAATGTTCTAGCTAGCCACGATTCGCATTAGCTTAACTATAATGGAAGAAAGGAATGTGGTTTGACAGTGTGCCTTGTGTCAATCAGCATTTGATTAGCTAAAAAGGGTTAATATTTTTTAGTTTTCAGTTTATCCTCACAGATAATAGATTCCAGAAAATCCCAATATACAAATCTCAAGACATATATCAGCTCAAGGTTTTATCAGTGATATATAGGTGTGGAGGAGAATATAAGAAGTTCAAAGACAGAGCTTGGTGAGAATGAAATCAGTCTGCTCTGGAACTGTGATGGGATCCCTGTTTTTAACAGTGCCAAATATGGCCTCTTCAGTGCCAGATTATTGAGCTACAGCCTTTAGACCGGAAGAACAACATCTGTGCTCCTTGCCTTTGGTTTGGAGAAGGCAAGCCCAACATCCAGACTCTCTTCATTCCATTTGTAAAAGAACTTTAGCAACTGTAAACTCATGGCATCATCTGGGCAGATGGTTGCACTTCAAAGGTGCATGCCCTCGTGAATGCTGAATATCAGCATAGTGTATGTCTTGGTGTTACAAGACAGCTGGGAGCCCTATGCCTGGATTCCACAAACCATGAAAATGGGTGGTACATAGGCACGGACGGATCTGATCAACAAGGAAGTTAAAGCAATCTTGCCACCTACAGAGATCACAAGAGTACCACAATCTATCAAAGACAGGAAATTCTGGAAAGCATCTGAGTGGAGGTAATTTCTTTTATTCTGTGCTTTGCCTGTTTTCAATGGGATCGTTTCCAGAAAATACTGGAAGCACCTTTTCTTTTTGGTTTCATTGCCGTTTATCACTTTCTGCAAGACAGGGTCAGAGAGAGCGACATAGCGAGCAGGCATTGAAAAAATTTGATAGAGAATTTGAGGGGTTATATGGCACCGCTAATGTTTTATTTAATGCGCATCTAATGACACACTTGGCTGCAAGTGTGAAAAATTGGGGACCTCTGTGGGCCACATCCACATTTTTCTTAGAATTTTTTAATGGTACCCTGTTGAAGTATTTCAGTGAAGCAACTCATGTCCCTTTCCAGATAATGAAGAGGTACCTTAGGGGAGGAGTGTCACAAAGAAAGGAGCCATCGTAATGCAAAATGTTAGTGAGAATGTTAAAGATATTTTCTCTTAACTACAGAGCAGCAAGTGTTCAACTGACAAATCAGTTAAAATCAGTGCCCATGTCAGAGGTAAATCAGTACAGATAGATGCCGCGGTGTTACACAAGTTTGAAATAGAGGAACTACTAGGTGGAGGTAGAGTGAGACAAGCCTGCTACTACAACCGTTTCATTGTGAATGGAATAGTGTTTTCACTCTTATATCTGCAGCTACCTTCAGCAAAGAAACAACTCCATCGTAGAGTTGCAGAATGGAACACTAAATCAAAATTCTGAGCTTGGTAGTTTCTGGTGTGATGCTCTGAGTTCTGGTCAAGGAACTTTTGAAGCGTGAAAGGAAGCTGTGCAGAGACACATTATTTAACATTGCATCAAGCTTTATGTATGAAGTGTCTGAGTGCAACAAAGTATATGCCATGCATCCAGAGTCACTGACATGCAAATGTGTCATGATTAAGTCAAGAGAGAAGGTATATGTTCTTCCTCTACCAAACAACAATGAGCAAGACTGATTTACATGAGCATCCAAGAAGGCCTCAACCTTCCCAAAGAACTGCCAACCAGTCCTGAGATTTGTTACTAATAGGGTTGAAGTCTGATACAATGTGGTATTATATGATACTTTTAATGTAAATATTACATTCCACCTATGCTGTAATGTTGAGTGGGATGTTAAGAACTGTTCTAAACCTGATATACATAAAATGATCTTTCCGTCAAGCAAGCCTAATATGTAACAGTCCAGACACATACACCTCACAGTGGTGGAAAGAAAGTTCTTTGAATTGCAACTTTAAAGCACTTCATTAAAGTAAACATGGTATAAATGTACTAATAATATGGTATGCAAGCATGCAGATATATTCTTTTTATAAATACACTGACATACCACTTTTATTATAGAATTAGTATGTTTATTTTTAGTATATTGAAGTTGAACTTAATGACATCTATTTTGAAGTACACTTATAGTACTTCAAATATATATAGTACTATAGTATATATATTGAAGTACATGTTATAGATACTTTTATTAACCACTAAAAATAAAAGTATACTTGTAATGACTTTTGTATACTTAATGCATATTTCTAAGACACTAAAGTATACTATTTTTTGACCTGGTACCACATGTCCCAGTAGTTGTTTAAATTGAACACTGACCAAGAAGAAGAAACTGATTCTAAGGACTGATTCTAAGGTTTTTACATTGATGACCAAATGTAAAAACATTCTTTGATACATATTTTTTCTTTTATGTGCAAATATATTACGCTATTGTTAATCTTCCCTTAAGCTCATGTGCAGTTTTAAATGGAGTGTATTTTCAGGTAAAGTGCAATTTGTTTGAGCTGTCAAGATTATACAATATTGTACACCAAGTGTAAGCGTGAATCTTAGGTACAAACAAGTCATGTGTGTGTGTCTGTGGGTGTCAGTAAGCACTGGCTGTGTTCGCCTTGTTGGCCCCTGACAGACCGGTGTAGATCAATGCCCTCAGAGTTTGTTCCAGAAGTGACAGGGAAGTGATGTAGAGGCTTACGCCTACCACATCACTCGGACAATGCACACACACAAACACCATACATCACAAGCAATGCAGTGATTTGTTGATGCAGTATATGGCAGTAAATACTGCATGTCACTCCCCCTGTATATGTGTGTGTGTGTGTGTGTGTGTGACATTGCACGGATTGAACATCAGTTCTGGTATCAGCAGATTTTTTATTTTTTTATTTATTTAACCTTTATTTATCCAGGTAAACTGTTTGAGAACCACTTCTCATTTACAAACATGACCTGGCCAA
>JAPMOB010206592.1:0-12541 GCA_029875015.1 Lepomis gibbosus | reverse complement strand
AAAGGCAATAAATCTAAATTGAACATTACGAAGCAAACAGCGGCGGGTCCGAGCTACTGTAGCGTTAGCTAGCTGCTCGTAGCTGCATCAATATAGGATAGTAAACAAATCGCTCCACATTAGCTTTTTACCGTTACATAATTTCTTGCAGGTTTTGACAAGTTGAGTTTATGTTGGAGTCTGTGTTGTGCTGGGAGCAGGTCTTGCTTAGTGGTATTAGCAGACTCCATGTCATAAGTTGCAGTGTCGTTGCTGCTGAGTGCAAAGTAGACACAGCCAGAGGCTCGGGAGCGCGCATGCAGGTGTCAGTCACTGGATTTCACGGAAAATCCGACCCGGAGCCTTCGAATATAGGAATACTTGCCTTCAGAGTTAATAGCCAAACCCGGCAAGTGGATCATTTTAATGTCAGATTCACACACAGGCAATAAAAAAATGATTCATCTTAGTAGAAAAACTACATATAGCCCCTTTAAAAAAGAAATCACAAATACTACTAATAACTAGTTACTATTATATACTAACTATACCAATTAACTGCATTTTAAAGTTACTTGTACTATCATCAAAAAAGGATTCATTTTAGTAGAAAAACTCCATATAGTCCCTTTAACAACGGAGTGACCCTACTCTTATGATTTATTGAAAAGGTGTACACAGCTGTTTAATTGTGAAGTCAAGGTTACATCTTTGATTAGAATTAGCTTCCCGTGGCGGCATAGCTACTGTACAGCACACTCAACATTGTACACTGCATTACTGTAACAGTGTCCCAGAAGCAACATCAGGGGTTTGACTCTTTTTAATAATGCAAGAAATGGTAGTTCCTTGCACTGACGTAAGATCTTGTGCAGCCTACTATGCAATAGTTAAACTCCTGGATTATGTATGCATCATAGAGATCCTAAGCAAGTAGCAACAAAACAAACGCAGGGTGACAGCGCTTGGCTTGCAAGGTTATAAACCCAACCATCATCCAATACTGCTGAACGTGAAGCTGAGGTTGTGTGGTATTAAAGCCACTTTAAATTTTCCTCATAAAGAAGATAAGCTAGCAAATAGAATGGATTTAATGTAATATAATGTATCTAAACTTGGAATGTAGTAGAACTTCAATTACCTTTTATTCAAAAAGTGACAGAGTTGTGTAAGCTGGGAAACAAGAGGCATTTGAAAATGATTAATACTGTATTGAGATTTTTTAACTTGATAATTATAACAGATGACTGAACTTTCTTGTACAAATGAAAACATTAAGTTAGCTACATTCCTCCTTGCACTAAATAACCGTGCTGGTACTGCAACCACTGTCCTGAAACAACTTGTTATTGTGTGATTAAAAGTTGGTAATTAAACCTGGGTCACCACTTAAACTTTTGCCTGGTATAATTAAAAAATGTCAGCATGAAGGGATGAAAGCCTGATCTATAAATGAAAGTACTTATTTGATGCCAGACATTGCAGAATGGCTCCACACCAGGGATATTAGGAGACATTGGGTAAACCAAACTCACTGGAAACAAGTCATGAGATGAAAAAAGAGAGCAGAGTATAAAATTATGACACAAGCAAGTGTGTGGAAAATGGGGGGGGGGGGCAGAAAAGAGAGCACAGCTGCATTAAAATCAACCATCCAACCCAATGAGTGGAGTCAGCAGGCAACAGTACATCTAAGACAGTCCATCCCAGCAGAGATCCCTTTCAAACTGCTGCTCCATGAGCCCTTCAACTCCTCGGGCTCAGATGAAACAAAATAAGGAATGTGTGTTTTGTTTTCAAATTTTTAGCTGATGGGCACATCACATTTTCAAGTGCCTTTGACGTGCACAGATACTGTATACTATACACACACATAAACACCCACATCTACGCATGCACAGCCACACCCAAAGCTGCAGTTAATACTCCCCAGTGTGTTTTAAAGTTGGTGGGTAAAAGCCTGTCACCAAATTAAAAGAGAAGCATGTGTGCTCTAGTTGCTGAGAACTAGCTGTGTTGTGAGGCACACTCATTTGTAAACAGCCAATGTCCTTTTCTGTCTCCCCCTCACTTGCCTCTTACCATTCCCCTGAACTATGTTCAAACAAGTAGTTTAAATTTACACGGTATGAGGTTACATCATTTGCAGTTACTAGCTGTACACCATCGTACCAGAGGCATACTTCCAATAAAGTTTGATTAAGGCGTTTTTGCACATCGCTCCTCATGGCAAGAGAAACTACAGACAAGCGATCAGTCATGTGTACAGTAGTGTCAGCATGAAGGTCATCCTCTCTACTACTTCAATACTTCCTAATTTCTCCCTGGTCTGTGTTGCTCTTTGCTCTGATGAATAAAATTAGAAAGGTGTTCTTTATAAGTGAACATATTTTTAACAGACAATTGTAAAAAGAATGATTGCTTTAGGGCTAGTAACATGAGAAATCTACAATATAATAATTGTAGCATGTATGCAAAGTGATAAAAATAAAGTGGTCATTGCCATTGTCCTCTCTCCTTTCTGTAGGTGACATGACTGTGACCAGGTTCACTCCTCACCATGAGTCAAAGATAGTCAGAAGTGTATAGTTATAGAGATTTGCCAAAAGAAGGAACAGTACAGTCCCCAGAGCATGGGAGCCAGTAAAGAATGCACCATAAGCAAGTTTTTTTCAACAAGTACTCTAAACTGTTTCACAAACCAATGGTTAGGTAAGTTACAGTATCTAGAAATATTCAGTCATGGATTACCCAGCATAGGTGGTTGATTTTCATACTGTACCATAATTAACTGAACCATTTATTAACAAATTAACAGAAGGATCTGCAGTAACACACATTCAACAATCTTTCTCATATCTATCTAAATATGTGCCAATAATGTAAAGAATATGTGATTTCCCAGGAAGGTTAAAACCTGCAAAAACGCAGTAGCCTATCCTTGAGTTCATCCATTATCCAGGAATTGCTGACATTGCCCATAATGCCTGCCTACCTCAAATGGAAAGGGTTAAAGGATGTTTGAACTCTGGGGAAATCAAAGAAAACCATTATCAGGCCTCTGGTGATAATCATTATAATCTAGGAAAACAAACCTATGCCACTGGATAACTGCTTATCTTTAGCGCTCTTACTCTTGCACAAAGCATGCCAAGAAGTGGCAGTGATGGACAGGCTGGATAGAGGAAAAGGACAGTCATGTTATATCTTTGATGGACAGTTTAGATTTGCTAAGGAGCTGTGATGCCAACTGCACTGTCATCAGTAAAGGAGAGGGGAAAGCCTGTGTAGCTGGCCTGATGTCGGCTTGTCAAACCTGTTGAAAAATAGGTTTAATTGGTTTGTCCCCTCCTGGTTCCCTTCAACAGCTGACACACAAGAATGTTTCTCATCCCATTCCACATCTCTTTTACACGAATCTTGTACAGCTTGATTTCAGTTCTGTCTCTGTTAGCTTTCTCTCTTTCCTTTTCCTTTTTCATTTATTCAGAGACGTTTCTACGGTACCTATCTCGAGCCAGATGGCCTACATTGTTCACACTGAAGATGGACATAATGTGCTTTTTTCCTCAGTGTCTGATATCAACACACTTTTTTCATGTGAATTATAGAATCTGATGCAATATGTATTACAGTTGAAGAGCCGTATGTGCACATCATGCATCAAGTGAAACACAGTCTAGTCCATTAACCGACTACCGAGCAGTAGAGTCTTCATGCATTCAGGTAACCATGCTCTCATAGAACTGTGCAGAGTGTTGATAGACACGTGGCATGTATCAGGATACAGCACATTTTGTAAAACTGCTATGGTAATGTATGCATCCTTAACCTGGCATACAGAAAGTCCCATGTTTTAGGCTTAGATCTAGAGGAAAGAGAAAATTGCTGATGGTGAGGTGCAAGGATGAGATCTTTATAACAACAATGACCTCTGCAAGACTTCACTGTTTAACTATATTGTGCAATCTGGAGTTCAATAGTTCAACTCCTAAACTGCCTCCTTTGCTCATTATGCTCTATTTCTCTTTGTACACCAGCTCCAGCTGTAAGCCTTCCAGCTTACTTGCACAATTTGAGTATAACACAACTACGTTCAGATGCATTTAGTTTTCCAGTTGAGTTCTGATTAAACTTGTTCAAGTTTTACCATCTTGGTTTGCAAGCAAATTTCATTTTTCCCATGATGGTCAATATATGGCTTCTACCTCACCACTACTTTCATCCCTCTCTAGTGTACCAGAATCTGACTGTGGCAGAAGGGTTTTTGGCATTAAAGCAGCAGTTAGCTTCAGGCCTGTCATCTGTGTTGGACAACAACCCGCACAAGTAAAATTGTAAAAAAAACCAAGACATTTGTTTGAGAAATGCAAGCTTAGGATTTACTAATTACCATTAGAAAATATTAAATAAAACTAAGGCCCTTCTGTATTTTTACTATATAAATAGCATCTAAAATAGATGAAAAACTCAGAGAGAGAGAGAGAGAGAGAGACTGATGGAGATACAACAAAGGTCCTGGGATGCATTCAAAGCTTAAAAGCTAGTGTGTTGTGGTTAAATGGTAGGTGCTGTTGCGCTGCCTCACACTCCTTAGGATGTACTGATCGTAAATTGTTGTCAGTGGAAACTAGGTTGCAGCTTTGAGCTTTGGGCAGCATTAGCATTTAGCTGTCATTTATCACTTCAGCACCACAGACAGCGCACATTACACAAAGTAGCTCTAGTGTCGGTAGAGGTACTCATTGAGTTAAGACCATTAGCTCACTTGACGAGTGCTATCTGGTGTTAATAATAGATCATCTACATCAAACTGTGATGAAACTGATCAAAATAAAAATTAGGTGGATTAAACTATTAACCTAAAATAATAATAAAGTCTTTTCAGCATAATAGAAGAAGACCTTTTTTGGAACAAATTTTTATTACGAAAAAACTGTATGCACCATAGTATTATATAGCCCTAGATAGTTGAGCTGAGGGTATATTTAGGAAGGAATGAATGAGTCTACTTTTACAAGGGGAAATACAGTAAATTGGATGGAAAGGATTATGTTGGAAATGTACTACCACAAATCCTCGTTCCACATTAGAGCGTACATTATTGGAACCTAGTGCGTTTCCAGTCACGCATAGTTCCTGACAGCTGACTGAACAGAACTGAGGCTATGCCACTGTATAAGGCTTCAGACACTTATGGCAGTCGAGATTTTCATAGCACTGACAAGAAACAGAAAATTCAATAAATGACAGAACAGAATAATAAAGAATAAAGGAAGGAATTACTCACAACTCTCTATCTCAAGTGTGCAGTTTTGCTCGTCCAGTGGATACCTTCTCAGGTCCATCATACAAGCAGCGGTGGTAGTGATCCTGAAAATACATGACAAAATGATGTGCTCAATTCATGGCATTGTGGTAGAATTTGATAGATAGCAAATTGATGTTTGTTGCACAGTAGGGGAATATTAGTAAACTCCAGCATCTTGTCCAGCAAATGTAGACAAAGGTGATCTTCATGTCTGCTACCCGCAGAAGAGATATCTAGGATCAAATCTTAAATGACCGAGTCTTAAAGTAACTAGTGTGTGTACAATCTGAAGTAAGGTGAATTTAGGTTTTTGACAGCCATCATAAATCAGAACTTCACCTGTGTCTACCATGGGCCCTGCATTTGCTCTCGATGGCCCCTGTGTTTTACCATTTGGATTAAGTTTGGTTAAATTTTTGTCTTCACAGTGTTGAAAGTTTCTAAATGATCATGGCAAAACCTTAGTACAGTTTAACTTCATTTACCAAAGTGCTTATAATTACACTTCTTATGACCATTTATTATCCACATACTATGAGTATCTAAACAAGACTTAAACTCTTCAAAACCTCTACAGGTAAATGCATCAACCTATGAGAGTTTGGGGTGGTAGCAGCAGTGGTGGGAACTCCATTGGGGATTACAGGGCCAAAGCTAATCCTTATGTCCCAGTTTTAGCATTGTTTGGATAATCCTGTGGGCCCTCTGTCAGGCCCCACCTAAGATGCGAGTCACTGCAGGGATCAAGCTCTGTGGGACAGCGGTGGCAGCAGTAAGCCAGAGATAACAGTGGTACTGTTTGTACTCTTGACTACTGCATGTCATATAACCATGGAACATGTGGGATGGAAAGGACTGTTTTACAACCTGATGACTTCCCAAAGATTGTAAAAGTCAAGATGATTGCTTGTTTTAAAGCAATTACTAGTATGGCTACAAGAAGAAGAAGAAGCAGAAGAAGAGGAAATTACATATTTCAATTACATAAATTACTTGCAGAATAAAATTTATTTCCATAGCTGTTACATCTGGAAGGCAAAATTAACCATAAGCAAAACTATACACACATAAAGCTTAATTTACATCTAAATATGTGATTTACAAGGCTTTTGGTGAGTGTAATTTTGGCACAGTTGTCCATTTCTCCCTCTGTTGATTTTACTGACAGCGCTTTGCTTTGTGAATGTTGTTGTCAAGTATGAAAAGTTTGATGAGTAAACAAAAGAAATGTGGGTGGTACTTATAGGTTTGTCTCTGCTTAGAATCAAAGAACTTATGTTTTAGTTCTTAACCCCTTAAGTGTCACTTTAAAGGGAAAAGCATTTGAGGTGCTGACTCAACGCCACATGGACATGTGAAATATGAGAAGTGGGGTGTTGATCTTTAAGCTAATGAAATTGTTTTTCTTCTGCATCTCAAGATACCAATGACATTTAACTGTCACGCTCAGATAAAATATTATGTATCATACACATAAATAAACCAGTGAATTTATTTCTCTGAATGTTGTGTAAAGTTGTTTTTATGGGACCAATGGAATAGGCTTCTATCACACTGGTATATTTTTCATCCCGACACTGTTCATTAACAAAAGGTCTCTGAGTTATCATTCAGTTAACAAGTTTTACCTGAGCAACTAATTTAAATGACAAATGTAAATCATATTATCTTGTAGCATGCTGAAATGGGATTTAGCTTTAATCTCCAGCACCTGAAGTGCCACAAATCAACAATACCTGACACTATGGAACATGCTGAGAGAAAAGATCAATAGAGCTGTAGATTATTATCTTCATTTCAGTGGAGCACAAAGCTAATACCTGAGGCTTAACTGTTTGACTTTCCCTCTGGCAGAATCCAATTTTGACATAAAAAAACATTGTCGTCAAACATGGCTACGGTAAACTCGATTTCACTATAGTCAGTGATGAGAGGGAACCAGATTATGTTTTAAGCTTTTTCACTTTATTTTATTTTATTAAGAATAATTACTTATTAGGTACTTACTTCTATTTGTATTGTTTTCTATTTTAGTCAGAAAAAAACACTTGATGATTTGACCTCAGATGGAGATTTTCTGTCTATATGGCCAGCAGCCAAATGAGCCAAAATCCAGCTCATCAAACTCATTTCAGCATTTTTAGAATTTTTTTCTTTATTCATTTAAAGAGCTGCTGCAATATTAATACATCACATATAGCATATGATATATTTTTTAACCAGACAGCAAATGAAGCAAAGCAGTTTTAATCGACATTGTTTATGGAATCATTTCTCATAAAAATTATCTTTTCAAAAAGAAATGCTTTACCATGGTTAAGTGCTTTAATACTAGATGCAAACAGCAGTGACCTGGGAGGTATAGCCTTCTGCTTTACTGCCACTATCATATTTTGTGTATGTAAGTCACCATTATGGCATTTAGCCTTTCAATCACTATCAAAACAAATAGACAGATTGATAATTTGGGATAATAACAGTGGCCAGCCATGAGTCAGTAGATAAGGTTATGCTGTCCATCAGACTTTGTGAAAGGAACATAAGGACAAGGTGGTGAGTAATATGCCGCCATTCTTTCCCCGGCTCTGCTCTTGTGTGCGAACTTGACTCCCACTGAGGGAGATGCCACAGAGTAGCACAGCATGGTGGGTAATCGTCTAGGCACACCTGACAACATAGATACATTTGTGCCAGAAGAGAGGCTCATCTTGAGTCCAATCCCCTGTGTTACACAGCAGAGATAATCGCTCTTGTGTGCCTCTCTCACTCTTGCTCTCTGTTATCTTTGCTCTCTCTCACTATTCCATTATTCAGAAAAACAGCCACTGCAATGCCAGCCTTTTAGCATCTCATAATCCTGGTGTTTCTTAGATTTTGAAATGCTTTTGAAATGATGACGCAGCAATATGACAGTTCTTTCACAAAGCTGTTGTGATCAGTTTTCTATATAGATGCATCTCATTCTGTCTGTAACCATTCACCACAGGCGCCATATGGTGTACAGGTGGGACCACACCTAACCAATTCAAAACTGTCCCTAAAGTATCATTTTGAGGTCAACCAAAAATCAAGGAGAAATTGAAGGGAAACGTTTGTTTTTTCACACTTCATGAATTAATGTAATTCACCAAAATCATCTTACCCTGTATGATTTTCCTTATCAACTTGTTCCCCAATATAGACACGGCCAGAGTTCAGTGCTCTGAAAAGAGCAACACATTTGATATTGTGCCTCATAACCCAAGTGTGCTGATTCTTAACAACTGCACTGTGAGAACAATGTTTGCAAGACCAAATCATCCGTTTTGGCTGATATGAGGGTGAGTAAATCTAGGTAAACCATGAAAACCAGTGGACTGTGTTTGCATTGCGATGGATGTGCAGGACATATAATTCAGAACCAGTCTATAGATAACTAAATTATCAGTTTTTGTGGTGGTTGTAAATTGAAGAATATGGTGGCAGACTAAGACTAAGGTGACACTTTCATTTCATAATTTTTGTAAAGGAGGATTCACCCACAGCATATCAAAATATCAGTAGCGACCTTGACATCAAGGCATCTGTGATTTTAGAACATTCTCTATATGTTTTTTTCTATTTTAGTCTGTCTGTCTTTCATTTATCATCTCTGGTTTTCACCTGTTGAATATCACAGGTTGTCTTGAGTTCTGTGATTTTTTGCAAACTGGTTATACGAATGCTGTTTTAAACTTTCACATCATTGATTTGGCTGGTATTACTTTAGAAGAGTGCAAAAGCAGCAAATGGTCCTGAATTAAATCTTTACAGCATGTGGCCATCAAGGCTACTGAAGAGGAAAAAATAAACATAATGGAAAAAAGAGGGTCATTTTCTCCTAGCAAGCAACAAAAATGTACTTAATGCAAAAACAAGCTCTTTGGAAAAACAGCCAGTAGACCAATGTAAAACTTCCACAACTTAATGTTCCTTTTCTTAGCAACAATTCCTTTAACCAAACTATAACCACAATCCTAAGTAGTTTTTACAGTTTTAATATTTTTGGTTGTTTAGGTATGATGACCACTGGTTCTCCAAATACCACAGAAAAGTAGTACAGAGACAAGAAGAGAGAAAACATTTTGAGGACAGAGGATGTCGGTGACACAGTGAGGGGGCTATTATCATATCACCTTTTAATAGCAATAAAGAAGATAAAAGGGAAGAGTTTGAGCATTAACATGCTGTTTCATATTATACACCTCAGGGGGTTCCAACCCCCCAGTGTGAGACGGGAAAGTTGTTTGAGCCTAAGAGGTTTAGAGGTATTCTCCTTTTCTTGCTATCTTGTCCCTTGTCTTTGTCAGCATTTATTTCTCTCTGATGGATTTGCTGCAGGTGATGGGGCTCTGTGGCTTCCAAGTGTTTAACCAAGGAGTAAATTGCTGGTTACTTTCTGATCTCTGTGTCAAGATGGAGTCATTGGTGTAGAACTGAGAGCAAGAGCCTCTGGCGGCGTCTTTAAAAAGACTGTGTGGGAAAGTTAAAGGTCAGGCATGTTTTTGTGTGCATGTTCATGTATGCTCCTGTGCATGTTATGTTGCTGTCACTCTGTAGAGGTGTACAGTATGTGTGTAAGTGCCTGATTGTGTTTGCAGCTGTCTGGCTCTCCATTTACCCTCACATACTTTTCTGCTTGTCATATCCATTAAATGATGCACAGCCGCATTTCTCACTCGGTTTTAGTGTAGGCCTTGGTTGCTTGGTTACTGCCTGAGGACACTGCCAACCGCACCAACTGAGCCCCATATGTTGCATCACCTGCAGTGGCCCTTCATATTTACCAGACTGTGCTCAAAGACTCTGTTCCTGGATGGATCAAACTTGTGAGGTCAAATCATGGCCAAGTAGCTCAAAGGGTTTCCAGCAGTCATTGGGATTCAGGCCAAGTAAAGGTATTGACTGTTGGTCACATACTTGGAACAGACAAGAATATTTACTACACTATAAGTATAGTAAATATTCTATAGTATAGTAAGAACACGACTATAAGTACTGTATCTAGGTAGAGTAATTTCACATCAAATCTATGTTTTTCCCTAATTCCAGTATGAGTTTGGTCACTTATTATAGTCATACTATCAATTGATCCTGGTCCCAATCTATAGCCCTCATTGCTACAGTTGTTATTTGCGTTCTCTAATAATAATACACTTTTACAATCCGATTATAAAGTACAATTTTGATGTATTTGATACTGCTTTATACCTGTATTTTACCACTTTCCAAATGAAAATATTCTACTTTTTACTCTTGTACAGTTTGACAAAAGTTTTCAGTTTTCAGATTAAGATTTCACATATAAAGGGATTACTAACCAGTGTCATGACAGCTCACAATCCATAGTTTATTGTGATATATATTTTCAATGGAGTATTTTAACACTGTGGTACAGCCTGTTTTACTTTCATAAAGGATCTGAACACCTCTCTTCCATTGCCTATAAAGTTCTGCGACTTTCATTCAGAGATACAAAATCTCCTACATGATTCGATATTTAAGATAATGACAGCATTCAGAGAGCACTCATGCCCCATAGCCAGCTGGTTCCCACCTACAGCCTACTAACAAAACATAGGGAGCAGGATGCCCACGGAAAAAAATCACTTGGATGCTATAGCACCACTTACATATCTAGACAAAAAAACACTGCTCTTTAGAAATTGGCACAATAGTATGTTTGTCCTTTGGTGTTAATATTTAGTCAACCTGATATGGGTTATTAAAATCAGATATTACATGAGTATGCTAATTTCTCTACTTAATTGTCAGAAAAGCTCTTTGTTTCTGCAGTCTTACTGTGGCCTCTCTGTGCTCACTAATCCTCAGTGACAAACACACCACTCAGTTCAATAAAGAATATTTAGGCCTATACTACAGCAAATAACCCGGATAAAGAACAAAGGCAGAACCCTCCTTTAGATGTGCCCTCTCAGGCCTACCTTGCCTAGGAAATACAGAGAGACTCTGTTGTTTGTTATAATTTGCTTTTCCTATTATACTTCCTGGATTCAGTTTCTACTGTTTGCTAATGTTTTTCTGTAGGTGAAAGAATGTCCTTGGAATGGTAGATTTAGTTTTGACAATCCACGTGGGGGTGTTAGCAGTTATGTGGAAAAAGAAACAATAGTTTACCTGTCAAATGAATTTGTGCAAATGAATGCATATCAGCATACAAAATGGGCTGGTGCAGTTTGCCTATAAGAAGCCCTTATGAATCTCTGGAATGAATTGGCAGTAGGCTACAATGGCAAATACAGTAAGTGTGTGTATGAATATTCATCAGCTGTTTGTACATTCTTTCTGTGTGTAGTTTTTCTATTATCAGCATCTATGGACTCACTGCATCCAATTACAGTTTCTCAATGAGAAGAGTCTCCTTGCCAAAAGGTATCTCGCTGTTTGTGTATACACATACACTTTTTCCTTATTAAAGTATGTATATTGTATTTCTTTGACAAATATTAACTGTCACAGATTAACTATTTGCATCACTATAGACTACAGAAGAAGTGGTTGTACATGGACACAACTTCTTCTTTTCACACTCGTTTTGAAACTTTTTCATAATGGGCAAAAGATAATTACATCCAGGATCTGATGATTGAAAAAAAATCTGAATAATATTCTATGACACATGTGTCAAAGTCAAGGCCAGTGGCCACGTCATTTTATGTTGCCCGCGAAAGCTTCAAAAATTCATGATTGTCCTAAAATAAAAGTTTATGCTGCTTTAAAGCGTACATGATGAATAAACTACATCTCCCACAATGCATGTCGATTTTGTGACCAGCGAATTGACAGCATCTGGATTGCGGTCTTTCTACACCCACGTTTAACTACGTTTTTTTAGCGGCCGTCTTCTCACGCTGTTACAGTCATGCCGGACTCACACAACATGCAACTCGGCGTGCGCGCTGAGACGCAGCCTTCAGCAGACCCGCTGGTAGAGTTTTGCATTGTAAACATTTACAACCTGAAACCACGGTCTGGCTCTGCTTGGGACTGTGAGTTGCACTTCATCGGATCTGCAGAAGTTAATATGAGGATTTGTGCCAAGATTTCTGCCTGATCACAATTGGTTTCGGTTTATACCTCGCATGAAGTGCGTAGTGCAGTTAAGTCTGAAGAGGAGCACAGCAGTGTATAGGTCAGGTAGACTTTTAAAAATTATTATGAATTCTCATTAAATGATGTTAGTCTCATAATATTACAATTTTCTTCTGGATA
>JAPMOB010206591.1:0-15892 GCA_029875015.1 Lepomis gibbosus | reverse complement strand
TAGATAGACAGATAGATAGATAGATAGATAGATAGATAGATAGATAGATAGATAGATAGATAGATAGATAGATAGATAGAGAATCGATCGCTTATTCTTTGCTTACTTGATGCCATTTATAAAGAGCAGTTACAGAAGGGTCTCACTACCAATTCCACAAAATCTATATTTATCAAGCGATGTGCTAGACATGGGCTAGACAACTGACATGGAAAACCACCCTGAACACATCTCTTAGTCATCCTCATTAGTCATCCCTACCTCCATGCTTTCCTCCTCCCACCTCTTGCTCACTCCACATGGAAAGCATATGTTTGCCCTCCAAATGGAAGGATTTTATACTTGGCTTGCCGTCAGTTATCATAAACATATTTAGCATTTCTAGTTCTAGCAACTGTGAGAATGTAAGTTGAAGCCAAAGCTAAAAATTAACTCACAGCCGGAGGCATATTGAGATAAGGTGAGATGTCATGACTCCCAGGTTCAGCTTCTATTATCGGTGTCATGCTGTTACTGATCTGAGAGCTGTCAGGAGCACAAAGCCCAAAGGGAAAACAGGCAGAAAGTGGCTTTACCCTGCTCTGCCCTGGGGTCCCCTTCAAATGTAAACACGTGTTCACACCCATGTGTCGGTGGCAGGAGAGTCCGTGGTTGAAATTCCTCAAATAGCTCCCATGGATATTAACACTGAAGTCTGAATTCAAAGTTATTTTCAGAATTTGAATTATTGAGTGTAATAATCGACCCAACAACCCACTACCTCGACAGTTCAAAATAGACATTTGGTAAACTGGTGTCTGGAGTAGATATAAGTTAAAGGTGGAACATCTATTTATAAACAAGATATACTTGTAGGAGATGAAGTTGTTCAGCCAGACAGCAGATAAGGCCTAGGAAGAAACTGAAACTTTTGACACCATAAACAGCACTTGACTCTGTTTTGACACTGTCCCAAAAGATACTTCTGAAAGTCATTTGAGATGTAGAGCTCCACCAAAACACAGGTCTATTGCAAAGAATGTGAATAGTGTGCACACTCAACTATGAGTACATGACAAACAAAGATAAAAGAGAGCTGGTCTGCATATTGAATATTTCAAGCTCCAAAAATTTAATGAGGCAACATTTCGACCATCAAGGTCTTTGTCAGGCAACAAACAAAAAGCAGTTGATAAACACAGACAAAGACGACAGCTCCACCTACAACTAAGAGATCTGAAATGAAAAAAACACTCATCATCCTAAAACAATCTGTGTACATAAAAACACATCATTGTCCTAATAGAGGCTGTAACCTATACAGAATTAATATCATTCATATTATCCTTCATATGGGCGCAACTTTGGCTTGGCGGTAAAGCGGGTGTCCCACTAATTGGAAGATCAGTGAGTGGTTTGATCCCCAGCTTCCTCCAGTCCGCATGTGTCCTTGGGCAAGATACTGAACCCCAAATTGCTCCCAAAGGCTGTGCCATCAGTGTGAGTGTGTGTGAATGATTACTTTCTTTAAATGATTAGATGAGCAGTTGGCACCTTGCATGGAAGCCTCTGCCATCAGTGTACGAATGTGTGTAAATGGGTTCAGAAGACTAGAAAGGCACAGTAGTCCATTTACCATATTTTTTACAATATACATAGTTAAAAATGTACAGTGAGAGAACAGTGCAATGTGATCATATAGCACCTAAGAAGAACACATCCGTAAACAGTTTAAATTTGACTCAGCAACCTGGTCTGAAATAACAGTGAATACATTTTGGATACGAATCCAACACATTTCGTATTTTGAAAAGCACTCAATAAGAGAAACATTAGAGATTTGCCTAGTTGTTGAGTCAAACTAGCACTACACTACACTACACTACACTACTAGCCTTGAACGTGCATGTTTTTAAGAAAGGAAGTTAGTAAAAGAAATGCCTGTTCTTGGCAGCAATGCTAAGCAAGTCAAATCAAATGTGATGTTGAATAAATCACAGTGAGGTTTCCAGTCCATTACTGCCTTCCAAAATGTTCCTTAGGAGGCTTTACATTTAATCTTGAACATACAATATAACATCTGCTGAATTATCCAAACAGCCACTATGTATATTTCCTTGTCATACACGAGATGGATATCATTGTAAACAATAATAGCTTGGTTTTTCACCAACTTACACCACATACTGTACAAATTCGCACATTTATTTATCTAAAACTATTAAAGATAATTTAGGTCAAGTCTTGTTTTGAGCATGGAAGGAAGGAAGAGGAGGATTACAGGACTACAGGCCGATCCCTTCAACAACCCACATCTCCCTGTCAGAGAGGGAGAACAGCACAGTTGTCTCAACTAATCCATCTTATTATAATCAGCACTGCCTCAGCACATT
This sequence comes from Lepomis gibbosus, assembly GCA_029875015.1. Taxonomy (NCBI): domain Eukaryota; kingdom Metazoa; phylum Chordata; class Actinopteri; order Centrarchiformes; family Centrarchidae; genus Lepomis; species Lepomis gibbosus. The sequence continues at coordinate 13,520 of JAPMOB010206591.1, read as the reverse complement.
TTTATGTCCCTCAGCCTGTCTGGAAGATCTTTGAAACTGGCCATATTTAGTTAATTTAAAGCATATGCTGACATACGTTAGTTGTTTTGAGGACAGAGCAATGAAGGCACACAGGGGTGATTTGTCAAGGTTGGTCGTCAAAAGATTATTTATTTAGCACAAAATGACTTTGGATTGCACTCTCGGCTGTTTTTATTTATGTTTGTATTCATATTTCTGCAAGAGTTTTAGGCAGGTTTGGAAAAAATGCTGTAAATAAGAATGCCTTCAAGCAGACATGCCTAAATGAAATTAATATTTGGCGTGACCACTCTTTTCCTTCAAAACAGCATCAATTCTTCTTGGTATACTTGCAAGAAGTCAGGGATTTTGTAGGCATATCGTCAGATGCTTGATGAAACGGGATGAAACAAGGTAAAGCAACTCAACTACAGCAACTGGGGTGCAGTAAAATGAAGGCATGTGCTTTGGACCGATGCATCAAAATTTGAAATATTTTGCTGCAACAGAAGGCAGGTTGTTTGCAGAAGGGCTGGAGAGTGGTACAAGAAATAGTGGCTGTCGCCAAGTGAAGCATGATGGAGGTTCATTGACAAGTTTGGGGCTGCATTTCTGCAAACAGAGTTGGGATTTGGCCAGAATAAATTGCCTTCTCAATACTGAGAAGCACATACAGGTATCATCATGCAATTACCATCAGGGAGGCGAATGATTGGCCCCAAACTTATTGTGCAGCGTGACAACGACCCAAACATACAAGTCATTAAGAACTTTCTTCAGTGTGAAGAAGAAAAAGTCCTGGAAGTGATGGTATGGCCCACAGAGCCCTGATCCTGTCACCGAGACTGTCTAGGCTTACATGAAGAGAGAGAAGCAACTGAAGCTGCCTAATTCCACAGCAGAACTGTGGGTAGCCAGTTTCGGCTAACCTACCCGCTGGGTTCTTTCAAAATCTATGTGCATGGTCACACCAAATATTGATTTGATTTAGATTTTGCTTCTTTCATTCTTGTTTGCATTTTATTGATAGAGATATTACAGATTTTTTTCACACCTGTCTAAAACTCCTGCTGGCTACTGTAGCCTCAACATTTCCTGTACGTTTCTGGCTAGGAAGACTGTCTCATGTCGGCACATCTTTTTTGTGCGTGTACTAAGTTTGCAAAGTTGTGCTGTCTTTAAAGTTAAGTTAATAGTTAAATTACAGGGGTTCATGCTGGGTGCTGCCCTCTACTGGTCAGAGTTAATAATTCAGTGAAGTACACCTAAGTTGAACAGAGACAGGCAAGAAAGACAGTGCTGGATTCTTGTTGCTGAAAGTATTTCTGATCAACTTCTGCTTTGGACACTATGTGCCTGTAAGTAATGTGTAAATCACTTTCTATCAATGTAATGTTAAAAACATTTTTATGCTTTTGTAAAACATGTGCTCTGTTAGCTAGCAGCACAGCAGTAGCTAGCCTGTTCTTTTAATTGTTTTGTGACTTGTAAATGTTGTGGTAGGTGAACTGCGTTCTCATACAGTAGGCTAGTAGGCTATATCGCTTGTTGCATACCGTAGGCTATAGTGTGTGTTTTACACTTTGGTAGGAATTGTGTAGTAACATAGTTATGTGTATCATATGTAATCTCTGTATCCATATGTTTATGTTATGGGTACTGATTCTTATTCTGTAATGTTTCAATTTTACAAAACAAACCAAAAGAGGAAACAACTTCAGTAAAACACAAGAAAAGTCAAGCCTTGTGTGTTTATTGGAGGACTTTTTAATGTTAACTGTCTAGCTTTGCTCAAGAGATCGCATTAGGGCAGCACAAAAGTGAAAATGCCCAAAGTCCACCCCAAAGGGAGTTCCCATCGCCCACAGAAAACACTGTTCTGAACTGCCTGAAAACAGTTTGTTTGTAGTCCAGCCTTTACTTCCCTTTCTTGTGATGTCACAAGAAAATACATATCATAATGCTCGCCGAGTGACTAGTCCAGTACTCCCTCACAAACACCTGTGGAAAAACACTGAGCTGCAGCACACCTCCTCTCCCTTCCAAATACTAGTTACCCTCCAGGCAGTCAATGGACATAAAGTTGTTACTATGATGTAGAGACAGAATTCAGTTAAAACTTTATTTTTAAGATACTTTTACTACAGATTAATAACTCACCACTCAGAAACTGTTGCTCTAGTCCATATTGCCAAGCTGGTCGGCAACATGTAGCCTAAAATTGAATCAAAGCTGTTTACGTCTTTTCGCTGACACGCCTTTCTCTGCTTCTGATAGGCTCGTTGTCCTTAACTAGGAACTGCGCATGTGCAACTCCCAACAAAGATCATTTAGAGACAAGTTGTATCACTCCATACCTAAAATGAAACCTTCAACACAGGGTGAAAAGAGGAGCTGCAGCAATGTGTAGTCTGACTTTAAATATGGTGCTTTTTGAAAATTAAAAAATGTAAACCTGTTCTGGTACAACCCCTAAATAGGATTTTGAACCTGAAAATTAGCATAATACCACCTCTTTAAAGTCTCAGAGAAAGACGCAAAAATCGCTGTTTGTAGACACTATTCTGCTGAATTGTTTCTTATTACATCCACTTCATCTGTGGCTGACGTCTTAGAAAAGGCAACAAACGGTCTGAACCGCTTTGAGTGTTTCTGTCACTCGTTTATGAGAAGGTGATTAAGGTAGCCGTACCTAAATTTGAAGTGCACACGTATTCAAGCCTTTATGGTAAATTCACTGAAGGACCAGTGTGTTTTTACAGGCAGGTTTGTTTGTCATTTTAATTTATTTATTTAACAGGGACAATGCACAATATATGTACTGTACCAGATATAGCTAAAAGCTAATTTCTTCTTTTCTTCCAAATCCAAACCTTACATTTCATAAATATATAGATAAAGGCCAACCAAAGGCCAAATATAACAAACTAAAAGCCAACTCAAATATACCAAAACCATAATAAATTCTCATAGAAAACACATCCATCCATCGTCAACCGCTTATCCTGCATACAGGGTCACGGAGGGCTGGAGCCTATCCCAGCTGACATCGGGCGAAAGGCGGGGTACACCCTGGACAGGTCACCGGTCCATCACAGGGCCACACATAGACAAACAACCACTCACGCTCGCACTCACACCTAAGGACAATTTCCGGTCACCAATTAACCTAGCCTGCATGTCTTTGGATGGTGGGAGGAAGCCGGAGCACCCAGAGAGAACCCACACACGTGGGAGAACATGCAAACTCCACACAGAAAGGCCTGGGCAACTGGGGTTTGAACCCACAACCTTCTTGCTATGAGGCAACAGTGCTAACCACTGCAATCAAAATATAAAAGAAACAGAAACGGTCATTACAAGAATTTTCTCTCTGTGTTGCAGTATGAGAGTCTTACCTGAAGAGAGGCTATGAAGTTTTCATGTTACGCAATAGGAGCACAAAATGAAACATTATTTATCAAATTGGGTCGGACTTGATGAATTTAGCTCGAGAATACATGGGACAACGTACGGTTTACAAAATAAGGCGTCTATACAGTACGGAAATAGGATTAATAACAGAAAGTATAAAATATATTACATGTCTCCATTAAAAGTTAATGGACACGTAATTTACTTTACCAGACCTTCTTGGGACTCGGACCCACCCCCCAATAGTCTCTCCAAATCCTATGAGAAACACTGAGTAAAATGCACTTTTTGACTATTTAATTTATGCAATGGTAAAAAAAAAGGCAAAATACTTGTTCGGTATTCGTCAAATTTTTCATTATTTTCAGTTTCTGCTTTGGCCAAGAATTTTCTTTTCAGTGCACCCCTATCTACACACGACAACCACCTTTACTTTTCCAGCGGTTGGTAAACACATGTACGGGAGCTTTAGGTGCAGCCTTTATTCACTGACAAACTCTAACCAACACTGTATATTTACTGCTAAACTTCACTGCTCACCTTTTCCTCTGCTCTGCTGCTTTCACCTGCCGCATTCCACTAGCATGCATGTTAGGTAGAACAAAAATACTTTTAGAATATATTTTACATACCCCAGTAAAAAAATTTATTAGAAATAAAAAGTCTTGTATTAAATGATGTGGCATACTTTTTGCATCCATTGTATTTACCTATTAGATTTTTGAAAATCAAGGAACTTTCTCTTTTTTCATGCTTTTCTTCCTCGGTTTGCATATGACTGTAGGCACTCTTAGTGTTCCAGTACACTGCTGTCATTCATGCACAGGTCACATTTGCTTTGGTCCCCACAGCAGCCTTAGGGCTCTCCCAGATGGCTGATGACAGATGCCCACAATTGCTGTTGCCCTTGGTTGGAGCGCAGTCCCTCCCTCCAGATAAAAAAAAACTGCCCTTCCCTATTTCCCCCCAATGTCCCACTTCTCCCACTTTTCCTAATCTGATTTTTGCTTATAATTTGTTTTCCATCTTCTTCTTTCTTGTGTTTCAGTCTGTCTAGCTATTATATTGCTTTTACTTTACTTACATATTAAAAAACTATTGCTATGTATCAAATAGTTAATTTGAGCTCATTTCAGTTTTCTCCAAATCCTCTCCTCTCCTACTGCACCATTCCTTGTTCTTGGCTTGATCCCACGTCCTCTGCTCCTTTTTTAGCCGGATGCTTATCAGGGGTTTTAGCCACAATAAAGGTCTACCATATTGGCAGAAGGCGTTGTCCACAGTGAAACCTCACTATGGATGATGATGTTTTTTTACATTCTTTCTTTTATACTTTTATTTGTATGTATGTATGTTGGATATTGATTACTATTTTTTATTTCTCTAGGATTTTAACAGCTAGCATGTGACAGAAAATCAGCAATTCCTTACAAGACACCATTGGTTTCCAAAATTATTGATTTCCATTTATTTATGCATGCTATGTAAATAACATTGTACCATGATATAACCTTCTGTTTTGTATAAACTGTGTAACTGAGCAGAATTTACACTTTAAACTGCAGTTACATTACTACAACACAGCATAGTGACAAGGTGCTGTACTGCTTTGACAAAAACAAAGGCATTGGTGTCTGATGAAATGTTTGAGCATGTTTTAAGTCTCTACATATTCAGTTTTCTATCATAAGGAAATTAATGGAAAATAATAGCCTCTTGGCGGGTAGTGAAACAAGTACTCAAAACTAAGTTTAAGATTTTGGTTTGATTTTAGGTTTACAGTGTATAATGTTTATAAATAAGCTAAAACATGTATTATCATGTCCTTAAAGAGTAAAAACATCATAAATGAATATAGTAGTTTGCTGGTCAAAGTAAAATTGTCCATTATGTTTTATATGACTTTTCTGCCTGGCCATATGCTAGAAGACACTTCAGTTTAAGAGACTCCACCTGGGGGAAGGAGATTACATTTAGTCATTCCTGACTGTGGTCTACTTCAGCGGTGTTTCTGCAGAGCACCGAACTACCTTTAAGTGAATTTGCCGCGGTTTGTGCTGTAAGAAGATTAAGTGCAAGGACAGGGATTTATTTTGATCGGGCATGGCCACTGCGTTTCTCCGATTATTAGAGTTTGTGCCAAAATGTAGCCTATGTTTAGATTGCTTCTTGTTCCCTCCACCAAAGCAATTGCATTCACAAAAAAAGTGGCAATATTTTAACAATTGAAAAAATGCTGTTTTGTAATTTATTGTTTTATGTTATAGCACTTGCAAGATAGTTAATATTTGATAATGACAACATCATACTCAATCCAATTACAAGTTACCAGTGTTTGTTACAGGTAGAGAATGGTTTTGTGGTGGTCGACACGATAGGGAATGGATCGGGAATTATTTCTTGTGTTTAATAAGATACTCAGTTGGTCTTCAAAAACTAAAAGTCATAAAAGACAATAAATAAAATAAAGTACTCTTGTAAATTTTCACATACAATACTAACTAGTAACTAATAACAGGCTTCCAAGCTTTACACTTCTGTGAACAGTCGCCATAAAGCAGGTTTTACCCTTACACAGGTTAGAAGTGATCACTCAGAAACGTATTGCGCGTCTTCTTCTGACGTATCTTTGAGTCTATTGCTGAGAACAGGGACCTTCTGAAGTACAGAAGAGGAGCTTTCTTACCTCACCACATCCATGTTAAATGTTGACATACTGTTTGCATGTGGTCACCGCCTGCCCTCTTCCATCACCACACAAAGGCTTCTTGTAATCCTACACACAAACACGATGACAGATGCAAGCATCTCATCAAATCTAATTCATAATGTATGAGTCCTTCTTGAAGGATTTTGTCCATACTGCTTATACTGCTTTTTCCATTGGATTATTAGATGTAGTGGACTTTTAATTATCTAATGTGGATAATATCGTGGTATAGCTTCCACTACTGAAACCTAAGCATCATCAAAATCAGTGGTTCCCAACCACAAGGCAGCTGGCCAGTCATGGTGTAGTAAGTGTGATGGCTCCGGAAAGATATGGAAAGAGTCGCACACAGCCCCCTTTTCTCCGATGAATGGTCCGAAGCTATTTGACCTTGTGACAAGCACTTCTGTAGTAGCATACTGGCTTCCTAACCTTAAGTTTGACCGTGAAACCCCATCCCCTCCATGAGACCACTGCCGCAAAGTTGTCTATATAGAAGCTGTAGGTGGGATGCATTTTTTGCACTTTGTTTGAATTGATGTCATGGTATAAATGCTTTTTTGTATGCCACCTGTGTTTGAAACAGCTTAAAAATACCTGTCTTGTTCACCCTATTGATACCAATAGTGGTCTGTAATAATACGCTAGAATAATGCCATATGAATTTGGTATGAGAAGTGTGAGAAACACCAAAATCACACATCAGGATTCATGTGAAACATCACTAAAAGTTAATTTGGAAACATTGTATTATTCGTTTGCCTAGTCATAATCTAATGGATTTTAATATTCAGTAAGCCTGTTGGATTGGTTGAGTGGCCTGTATTGGCAAATACAATACAGTATTTAGCCAAAGAGGTGGCATGCAGGGCTGTCTGGTCCTGTGGAGCCTCCCAGCACATCAGAGAAGGTGACAGCTGATTGGCTGCTTCAACAACTTGGATAACAAACACATAGCTAGAGCAGGTTTATTAGTGTGTGTGTGTGTGTGTGTGCGTGTGTATGACACAGTTTATTTGCTTATTGTTCTTGAGGCATACTGTAGTAGTTCATACTGTGTGTATATGTGTGTGTCCTCAGATACCAGTGGTCTAATTAAAGAGCTGGCATGTCAGAAACTTGCTCTCCCTCTTTGTTTAACATTGAATCTAATCTTCTGCTTTAGAGTGGGGTGTGTGTGTGTGTTCTGGTGATAGCTGTTAGGTGTGTACAAGATGGATGCCAAACCAGTACAGACATTTGTTGGGAACCCGGCCAAGCTACCCCAGAGGAGAGTGTGCATATGTGTGTGCATGTACATGGTTGTGCATTTGCATTAATAACACTTGCTGCTGGGGCTCCACAGCATGTTGAGTTGGCATTAGTTTCATATGTATTTATATGTTTTGCTAAATAGTCTGGCTTTGAGCGTGAGTCACCATCACATGTGGTGCGCTAAAACATTTTCCGTTGTTTACTATGGAAAAATGTTGATAATAACCTTCTTTATTTGTTGCTAAATTCAAGTACACAAATTGCCTTCTTTTCGTTCACCAGGTCAAAAGTTGTTAGCAGATGTGCTAATTTAAAATTATTTTGGGGTTATTTGACCTACAGAATAGCCTAGAGTACATGGTCTAAAAAATTGTGTCACTGACTTCAATGTTACGCACAATCATCTACACATATACCTCACCCCTATGTTCCCAGAACCAGTTGAGTCTAAGGAAAATGTAGAAACTAAAAATATGTGCTCTCTTAACAGCTCCCACTCACTTACCTAACAGAGTGAATCACTGCAATATATGAGTGGAACATTTGCAAATGACCTTGTCATAGAGATCTGACACACAAAATACCACTCATGCTGTGGGATTACAATATGTATGCCAACACAGTGTCAGTATGGTATACATACTCCACACTGTAAATAGTGTGTTGTGTGATGCTCTGAGAGTCATGGTGTGTGTTTTTCTCTGGTGTGAGTGTGTGTGTGTGTGTTTGTGTTTATTTCAGTTGTGTGCTTTTATGCTTCATTGAGTCCTCCAGGTGAGTCATGCTTCTCCTTGGGCTCCTTTTTGTGATAAAGAGCTCTCTGTCATCCTTATTTTAAATGCAACGCAGAAAGAAACATGTTCACACGGCTAAGAAAAGACTTTACTTAGTTAGTTAGAGATTATTGGAAATGCGCATTACAAGTTTTACAATTTGTAATTTATCATATTCAAATTCTTGGTTTGTCTGACCAATAATCAAAAACCCAGAAGATTTTGAATTTACTATCACATAGGACAAATAAAAGCAGAAAATCCTTATATTGAGGAAGGCACAACTAGAGGAAGTATTGCCATTTTTTCTTCCAAAAGTCACTATTTGATTATTAAAATAATAGATGAACACATTAATTTTCTGTTGATCAAGTAATCACTTTTTTGCTCTTGCATAGACTAATTGACCACAAATTGCTGAGATGAAACGTTATTAAAATCATGATTATAGTGACCAAAATTTCATGGCCATCAATATTATCGGGGAACTGTTGAATTGTGCTGAAAATGTAAGTATTGATACAAATACAAGTTTTACATTGAAAACCACAAATAAAATGAACTGCACTGTGCACTTTTTGTTTGCATAAACATGAAAAATACCCAATACATTTTGTAAACTTCATTAAATATGCATTAACATAAAATATGTTATAAAGTATATGCAGTGATTACGATTAATGATGGACACTGAAAAGGTTTGTTCTGTAACTGTGCTCAACAATTAAAGGTATGATATATTTTTTGATTCACAAATGTCAAAAAGTTGATGATCTAGATGTTAATTATAACATAATTAACAAGATGGAAAGCACTTGGCAGACTTTGGAAGTGCAGTGCCAGTCTGTGCACAACACAGACATGTTCCCCCGATATTCAGGGGAATGCTGAATAAATTTCACACTATCATTAAAATAAATGTTCAAAAAATTATTTTTACTGTCATGCTGTGTGAGCAAGGCAACACTCTACGCTTGCTATCTTCCTGTCCTTATTCTTCAAAGGACATTTACGTGATAGGTGCTGTTATAAGAACAACAACAGGGAAGTGTAATGTGTGTGCATAGCGAATGTGAGATATGAGTCTATCTGTTGTTTCCCCAACTGCTGGACAGTGACGGCAGTTAGCGCTAGTTAACATCTCCCCCCGGGCTTCAGACTTTGGTCTGGGAGCTGAGCAAGACTGGACAGGGCGGAGTCACATGACTACACACGTGGTAGTGTGTTTTTAAGGGGAAAGTACATGAACACACAAAATATTAATAGGATTAAATAACTGAAATAATAACTTATAATTAGTTTTTGATAAATCGTCTAGTCCTAGATCCAGTCCAACTGGATTATGTTCAAGATACTTGGAGCCTCTTGAACAAGAGGTGAAACATCTTCAGTTGTCTTCAACCAAGTCCAGTTGCCCTTGATTTAATCTTCCTTGGAGAAATTAGTAGTGTATGTAAATTTAATTTCCTGTAGGGCTGATTGTTGAGTCCTGCTTTTGACTCCACATAATACTCCACCAGTGTCACAGACTCGGTGCTTCTTAAGTCTCTAATTTGTTGTTTTCTTGCTAATCGCTTAGACCAAAAGTTGTTCTGGTCCTCAATCTTGCAGAATGTTCCAAAGCTCTTTTTTGTGCACCAAGGAGCAAGGATTGACGCGCCCTTTTATCGGAAAGCTGTTACTGATTGGACAGAGTTTCATACCAGAGTGAAGACAGACAGATTCAACTCAAGTGTGTCACTGCCTAGTTTTCTATAAGTATATTGTTGGTCTGAATTTATTAGAAAGATTGAATTTTATTAAGGAGACAATTAAAGTCAGAGAGAGTCAGAGAGTCTGTCATCAAGAAACACTTTTTACATCATCTATCGTCATTTCAATTCAGTCACATGTGAGGCTGATCATCCCTGAGTTTAGTTCAAATAGATGACAATTAAAACATAGCCTAGTACACTGTGAGTAAAATCAGCTGAAGAAATGTAAGAATGAAAGCGCTGCTGCATTATAAAAGCGTTGGATTGATATGATGGAACGCAGTGATCGATCGGTGATGAGTGATGTAACTTGCGTATAAAATGTATTGAGTAGCGTTAAAGGATATCAGAAGATGAAATAAAGGCAAAGCCTACAACTAAGCTTCAGCTTTCATATGAGTTAGGCTACATCATTTCAATTTCCACTAAAACATTTAGCCTAATAAATCATAATGTTCAAAACACACCATAATCATATACTGACTTATTCAATAATGAATTCACAATGACAATAAATACAGATGCACATAAATAAATAATATAAGCATTGTGCCAGTAGAAATGATCATGCGTCTCTGAGCAGGACATAGTATAAATACAGAATGCAGGTGTGCATATGCTTCTCTGTGGTGATAACTGTGAGACTTTATTAGTATCAGCACAGTGTACATGTGTGCAGACACAAACGCCATCAAAAGTCTGTCCAGCTGTTAGAGCCGACTGACAGCTGATCAGCTGTGATCAGCTGCTGCCGTCATCAGAAATGGATTTCGCTTCACGTGACAATTCGGAGGAAAGGATGCCTTATGTCTCTAAAAACATCCATCTCCCCTCTTGCATCTCATCCACTCATCAAGCCACTTACCATACCTGTTCATTTCCTTTGTTCCATGTCAGTTCATTAAGTCATGTTGCCATGTGGTATATGTCTTATGTCTTGCTTTGTAGTCACTGGTTTCTTTTCAACCATTGTTCCTGAGACTTGTTACCTGCCTGTTTTGGACCATTGACTGTCTTTTGATTTTGCTTCCTCCTGTGTCAGATCTGTTTTCCTGTTTGGACTGCCTCTCTGATTCTGACACTTGCCTGCCTCACCATCCTTTACCTCATTGTGCTTTAACAGTCTCCTCTTCCTCATCCACCATTTCCACAAAATGTGGCTTTTTGTCCATTTCTCTGCCTTCTCTGCACAAATTACAGCATAATTGAGCTGCAATTTGTGTGGAAAAGGTTCAATTCATATTTTCACTGCATGTGCAGGGTTCCCTAGCAACCCAACAGTAATTGTAGTCGTTTGGTTCAGTATTCATTTTGACGGTTAAGACTGAAAAAACTGCAGATGTTGGCATTTTATGTGGGCTAAAAAATCATCTAAATGTATTGCACTTAGACACAATCACTTATCACTCAGTAACTGTATCATATGTAGTGACTATTAGATACTTAGGTCATTACTCATATTCCTCCACCGTCCACTTATTCCATGTCAGGCCGAGCAATTTAACTGCTGTCGTTTGTTGTTGACGTAATGGAACAGTGATGACAGCTGTTGGGGTGAGGAAACTCATCTTGACCTTAGTGTGCGGATTCCAATTTTAAAAGAGCATACGTCTATACCAAAGCGTCCCAATAACAGCTGCCATGCAAATAAATGCCGGAGGCCTTGGTTCACATTATAACACATCTGGATTAGACATGCTCGTTCCAGGAAGTTTCCTAGATCGCAGACCAGAAAGAGCTGAAAGTCTTAACAAAGACTTTGTTCTCTGAAATATATTCTTAGGCCACCTTATAGTTGTGTGTGATTATTATGGCTTCAACAGGCTCTAACTGTCTAGAGACAAACAGGCAGAGTGTACAGTTAAGGAACAAAAAAAAACATTATATAGCCACTTAGCCTTTGTAGTGTAATAGATATACAGTTGCAGGGAATTAAGTGCAGCTATATATAGAGAAGTGCCATGCTTTACGGTGTCCCCTTGAGAAAATGATCCACGCGATGACAAGTGATTTTATCGTAATTAATGTGATTTAAAAAAGCTCTTCTGATATCTTTAGATCAGCTGTTAATTTTGTGATAATTGTATACGTAAATTTGTATGTTCCTGAATAAAACCAGATATTTTCAGAGCTCTCTGATAGGTTAGGTAGGTGCCAAAGCTTCTCTTGCAGCAGCCCCTCATTTGTCAAAGCTCGGTGATAAACAAGTTTGCCTCTGTGTGAAAGCAGAGCACATCAAGGCAGGCAGCACGTCATACAGATGGGTAGAGCAGCTTGCTAGAAACAGGCTGAATAGGTTAGCAGTTTTATAGCGGCCTGTCAGCCCCGTGCCCACCTGGCTGGACTGTCTCTGCCTCTATCCACCATCTCATATTGCAAGATTAACATTAAGAGTCTAAAGCCATGCTAGAAGCTCTGTGAGGCTGTATGATGGCACAGCAGTGCTTTGAGCTAAATGCTAACATCAGCATGCTTACATGCTAAGTGATGCGTGTCCCTACTAGGGCTGGGTGTCGTTCAAAGATTTTCGAAATCGATACGATACCTCGACTTCGATACCGGTTCCTGAACGATACTTTTTTCAATACCAATTTTATTCTCAACAAACGGAGAACCATTGTTTTTTCTATAAAGTAACTTAATTATCACATTATTATCATTAATAGTTTATTTTAATAATTGTTCCTTTGAAAAATGCTACTGCTTATCAAAACCAAGACATATTTTCAATGTAACATCGGCCTACATTGTGTTAATGTCATTTCATTGTTTATTAATTATATATTTTTTATTGTTTATCTGTGAATTTGTGCTCTGGCGAGATTGCAACCTAAACATTCATGGCAATACGCCTGAGAGAAAGAGAGAGAAATCTCTCATCTCATGGAAACAAGTTTCTGCCCCTACATATCAAAGTTTCCTCCTCACTAGAGGCAGAGGTGGCCAGGCCAGACTATCAAAATAGAAAGTAAACTCAGCCGTGCATGTCTTTAATCCACTACAGCAAAGTCGCAGACATCAGCCCAAGGATCGGTACATGATGTTACTATCACACGGAAGCGCTTCCGCCGGCTGCACATACAGGTCCGTGTGTGGCGGTGGCGTCCCTTACTGATCCTTGGGAAAATGTAGCATGTGTGGAAGCTACCGCGCTACTCGGTCAATAAAAGAGCTTAGATTTGATTTGATTCAGAAAACAGCAACGCTGCCGCCAAGCTACTGAGAAACGTAGTTAAATTAGTAACGGTGCTACATTTAGCGACGCTGCTGCCCAACACTGCTCGTACGGTGGGCGGGTTGAAGCAGGCTCGGTGAAAGTAGGCCGCTGAGACGATGACTGCACCGGCTCTGTCTTGTTGCAGCAAAGATGGAGCAACTTTCTGCTCTTAATTTTATTCCACGCACAGTCAAGGGCTTCACAAGGTTTGTCGTGTCGCCCCTCTTGTAATTATCTTACGTCGCAAATATTGCATCGCGCGCTGTTGCATCAAGCCACTTTTGATTTTCTTCACGTCTTTTACATCCACGAGCCACATCTCTGTGCGTAACTGGCGTGAGCTAGTGTTTACATCACCACAGCCAATTACAATCACTTTTAGATGTGGGCACATCAAG